>OX940800.1:4292649-4425796 GCA_954870605.1 Acer campestre
ACACACCCAATAAAAGCTCCAAACAGATCACTGAAATCTCAATCAAACCTCAAAACCAAAAGTCAAATCAACACAAACTATCTAGGTATTATTATTTCTTAGTACTGTTTTTACCTTCGGCGTCCCTACCAGACGTCGATTGCGCCGCCTTGTTGGCCGTCTTTTCTTGCAAAGCCTTGGTGTCCCTCTCGCGGCGTTGATCAGGGGTCAATCCGTCGTCTTTGTTCTTGCCGCCGTTTGTGTTCAAGACTAGGTTATGTTTGGTGTGTGGATTGATTTACAAAGAAGGAAGATGATTGAGTGAGAGATTGATTTCCAAAAAAATAAGAAATCAAAGAGATATAGATGGGTTTGGGTCTGATGAGAGAGATAAAGAATGGTGTGGGTAGTGTTTCGAGGGGCTAGGGTGTGGTGTTTGGGTGGCGGCGGCGGCGGCGGGGGCAATGGTTAGGGTTAGGGTTTAGTGAGTTGTGGTGGGTTGAAGAAGAAGAAGAAGAAGAAGAAGAAGAGAGAGAGAGAAGCAGATTAGGGTTTCCACTTTTATTTTTTTAAGTTAATTTTTTTTATTAACTTCATAAATATTTAATATTATTATTTTAATATTACTTTTTAATTATTTTTAATATTAATCTTTCATTAAAATATTTTAATTTGTATTATTTAATTTAATTATATTTATTAATTTGATTAAATTATTAACAATCCATTTACCAATATACCCTCACTTGTTTAACGGCACCCTAACAGAACCTGACGGTAGGGACCAAAAAAATAATTAATAGTGAACGTTTGGACTAAAGTGGTCAAAACTGGAACGACGTGGACCAAAATGGATAATATGGTAAACCATAGGGACTAAAACAATATTTTCCCTTGATAAATCGTTATTAGGGGCATAACGGTCATTTGACCTTCTGCACATGTCAGGTGGTCTGATTTTCACCGAAAACATCACAGAATGACTAAACTGGCTAATACTGGAACGACGGGGACCAAAACGGATAATAGGGTAAACCATAGGGACTAAAACGATATTTTCCCTTTAGATAAAGGGATCAGTCAGCTATATATATATCAACAATTCTAGAACAGTCAATGCCATCGAATTTAGGTATGTAAACAATCAATTATTGTTTTTTTTTTTTTTTATATATTAAAAATAAAATAAAGGATTTACAATTCCCAAACCACAAAACAAATCAACATCTAATAATAATACAACATACATGATACATCATTGATAATGGACTAATGGAGTATGAACTATTTTTTTTTTTAAAAAAAAAAAAAAAAAAAAAAAAAAAAAAAAAAAAAAAAAAAAAAAAAACCTAATCTTTTTTTAATCAATCTTCTCATAAAGTCCTCAGCTCAACAAAGCGAAACCTAATTGAGAGGCCTTTAAGGGTGCGTTTGGTACGCGGGACAGGACGGGACAACTTTTTATTGTCCCACGTTTGGCGCGCTATTAGCATGGGACGGGACCGGACAAGGTGGGACAAAAACCACCAAATTTTGTCCCACCCAAAACCCTAGGACAAGGTTGTCCCATGACATGGGACAAGTACAAAAAGACTATTTTACCCTTTAAATTTTCAAAAAAATTATAAACATGTTTAATAATAATATATACTATTATATATATTATTATAATATATATATTATATCATAATATTATATATATAATATTTATCATAATAATATAGAATATAATATTATATATATACTATATATTATATTTTTTATATAATATATTATAATATAATATATATATTATGTTATATTATAGTAAATACATATTATATATAATATATTATTGTAATAAAGATCATAATATTATATATATATATAATATAATATTAATATTATATATATTTATATATTATATATTATATATTATTATATATACTAAAATAATATAATATATTATATAAAAAAATATAATAAACTATAATATATAATATATAAATATATATAATATTATAATCTTTATTATTATGATATATTATATATATATATATAATATTATGATATATATTAATATATATATATATAATATTATGATATATATTAATATATATATATATATTAAAATAATATATATCATAATATTATGATATATATATATATAATATATCATAATAATATAGGCTATAATATTATATATATTTATATATTATATATTATTATATATACTAAAATAATATAATATATTATATATAAAAATATAATAATATATAATATATAAATATATAAATACATATAATATTATAATCTATATTATTATGATATAATATATGATAATAATATAGATTATAATATTATATATATATGATATATTATATTATATTATATTATATTATATATTATTATATATATTAATATAATATGTATTTATATATATTAATAATATATATTATTATAAATATTAACATATATATATTATAATATATATATATTTATAATATTTTATTATCATATACAATAATATATATATAAGTATTTGGTGTCCATAGTTGATCAGCATATGCTTTTCAGCTCAGTGGTATCAGAGCCTCTCCCCTGGTGTCCAGGAAAGAGTTAGACTGTTATTTCATCTAATAGAGAAGATATTGAAGAGAAGAGTTTTAAGTCATATGGAAAACACTACTCCTTTAGCTCCTGTTCGTCTCTCCTCCTTTATTTCTCACCCACCTACTATCAGAAGAACCCAGTCTTCTAAGATACAAAACCTTGTAGAATATACACATATCCCAGACTCCGCTCAAATTAATGAAACCTCTGTTCCACTGTTAAATCCCTATAACATTTTCAAACGATCTAAGTCTCTAGCCAGACAAGTCACTCATCTTGTCCGACACAGATCTCCTCCAGTTAAAGAATACATCCAGTCAACTGCCCTTGACAACTGCCTAATCCCAGCTTCCCCAGCTGAGCAGTATGTTGATCTAGAAATTGGCCAACCTTTGATTGACCAATGGATCAAAGAAGGTTACTCACACCTCCACTTTGGTGCAGTCAGAATCATCCTTACCTTGCATGGAAGGAAAGGAATACCAGTCTCCTCCAGTTAAAGAATACATCCAGTCAACTGCCCTTGACAACTGCCTAATCCCAGCTTCCCCAGCTGAGCAGTATGTTGATCTAGAAATTGGCCAACCTTTGATTGACCAATGGATCAAAGAAGGTTACTCACACCTCCACTTTGGTGCAGTCAGAATCATCCTTACCTTGCATGGAAGGAAAGGAATACCAGTCACTGCAAGAGTTGCTTTGCTTAACACTGTTTACAAAAAATATGAGCAAGCAGTTATTGGTACCTGTCTCACAACCCTTCATGCCGGTAGTATCTCACTCACGTACTACCCCAATTTCAACATCCCTCTTAGGGATGCCAATCTCCACAACTGTCTCAAAGTACAGCTCCAGATTTTGGGTGCAGACATGCAACCCAACTCATACATGGCTACTCTCCACCACCAGATAGCTTATCGTCTCCAAGATCATGCCCTGGATCTTCCAATCCCAGGTCATTCTGGTGATACCATCTTCATCAAAGCAGAACGTGAAGATGAAGTCCCAACCATCATCCAAATTCCAAAACAATTACCAAAAGACAAGCTCACAGAGTTCATGCCGCTTGAATGGATCACAAACTATGAGAAGGCTTTCCAGAACTATACTCCAGTAGTCGCCACAGATACTGAGTATACCAGAGAACCAGATGGTTCTATCAAAACGATCTACCAACCACTTGTAGATCCTGAAGCCTCCTCCTCCAACAGTTCTAGTGCTCCTCCCATCTTCCAAGCCTTGATGATCAGACCAGTCACTTCAGAAGATGATATTCCTATCCACAGCTTTGAAGCTGATGGATCCCCAATCTTCACCGACAAAATCAACGGTCATTTCATTTGGGACGTTGATCCCAACATGTGCGATGCAGATTGTGAATGCCGAAAGTGTTTCAAAGGTTACTTGTCACCTTGCAAACCCTCTCGCAAACCATACAAACCAAACGACCCAGACAGCCCTTGGATAGGCCTTCACCCTATCAAAAACAAACCTCTGCCCATCTATGACAGAGCTCTACAGATCCTACGATCTAAAGGACTACTGCCTCCAGAACCTGAACCTGAACCTGAACCTGAACCACAGATCCAATTTCAACCTCAATCACAGCCCATTCCTTGTTATATGGCCTCTAACTATGATCAAGACTTCCCTCCTCTGGAACCATCCTCTAATCCTGAAAAGAACAGATTTTCCAGACCTTTCATCCAGTCCACTGAAGTTTTGCCTGATGGATCTCTAAAACATCCCTCACAAGTTGAGCAAGTTCTCAACTGGCAGACCCATAATGCCAGAATACAGAATAGAGTCCTTAACTCTATTGATCAGAAGATTGACCGAGTCTCTCATCATGTTTCTCAACATGAACAAAGCCTCCAAAGAATGGATACAGTTTTCAGAGACTTCGCCCTTGATCTTTAGTCCAAGATCTCCAAACTGGATGCTGATCTTCACAGATACATTAATCATGGCTATTTTGGCCCTGATTTTAATGATAAAGAAAGAGAGATCAAAAGACTCAGAGAACAATTAGACCAGCTAAACAGAGACCATTTCCATCCTGCTCCACCTCCTTATGTTCCAAAGCCATACACTCAGACTTTGATGTTTCCTTCATCACCTCCATATCCTTCATCATCTAGACCACCAGATGATACAAGCTACTTCAAATCCACTGGAGAACTTTTTCGAAAGTATCCTCCTCTTTCTCCTCCCAAGAAGAAAAAGCCCACAAAAAAGTCATCTTACCCCAGAAAAGACAAACAACCAGTCACAGACCATTACAGGCCTGCCCTGTACACTTCTCACCATTCTCCTACGTCCTCTAAACCAGAATCAGACTCTACTTCATCCCAGTCCTCTTGGAACACTATTCCAGAAATTTCCACTTCAGACCATGATCAAACAGATCTTACCCAGGTCTTTATGGCTTCAAGAACAGATCCCCAGCCATCTCAGCCATCTGTTCATACTTATGACACTCCTGATGATGCCTCCACTGGCCCATATGTGGAAGAACCACAAGAAACTGCTCCTGGTCAGCCTCATAATACCAAGCCTACCAATGGTCCTTGGTTCAATCTTGACGATTCCTCTCCAGATGCTTGGAGAAAAAAGATTTATGAAATGAGTGCATGGCTAGATTTGCAAATGGCAAAATCAGAACACAACCTTGAAGCAATTCTCAGAGAATTTGTTTCTCGCTTCACAGGCTCTCTCAGAGATTGGTATCAAGCCCTCGGAGAATACAGACAACTCCAGTTTGTCCGTGTACCTCTAGCTTCTCAGGCTATGGGTTACATATTCAGAGAATTTCTCGGTGATCCTGATCACTTCTACAAACAAACCAGACAAGAATTCTTTGAAGGACGTTGTTGCTCTCTCCGAAAGAAAGACATCATGTTTCACTACAAAAAGATGTCCAGCAGGTTCCACATCCTTGGTGGAATCAATGACCAAAGTCTTAAGCAGGTCTACATGAATTCTCTTCCAGAAGAACTTCATGATGAGTTACAGAGAAAGATTGACGCTTCTGGCAGATCCCTCAATGATACAACTCTTGGTGAAATCCATATGTACTCTTTGAGTGCATTAGAAAAACTCTGTGTTACACAGAAAGTTTTCTCCAAGATGTTACGAGAAGGAAAAAGATATGAAACCAGCTGCAAGCAACCTTCTCTACAGATCAAGTGCAAATCCAAAGACACATGTACCTGCAAGACAAAGAAGAAAAACCACTTTCAACAATCCAAATCCAAGCACAAGAACAACAAGAACAAAAAGTTCAAATACTTCAAGAAGAAGTCCAAACGTGCATGGAACAAGTCCCAGAAATGTTTCATCTGTGGACAAAAGGGTCATTATGCAAAGAAATGTCCCAACAAGAAGGCAAAGTCAGCAAAGCTAGTTCATCAGATTGAACAACTGGCAGATGACATTCCAACTGATGCTGATGTAGAATCCATCTATTCTGAACAAGAAGTTGTTGATCAGCACACAAGTTTTGTGCTTCAAGACACAGATGTTACAACAACAGACTCAGAATCCTCTGCCTCCTCAGATGATGATTCAATCTATGAATCCCACCAGGCTTCACAGATCATTTCCCAGTCAGGACCCCAAGCTCCTATTCAAATCCTTCCTGACAAATACTCCAAGCCAATTGATGCCATTGCCTACTTCGACACAGGATCTCACAATACCATGATGAATCCAAAGATCCTCCCTCCTGATGCATGGAAACACTCCACCCATTATTTCAAAGCCGCTGATGGAAAAGTTTTCACTACTAATCTAGTTACCAGACACAAGATTGGTATTGAGATTTTCCCTTCTTACACCATTTGGGTCCATGTTATTGGAACTCCTTTACCTGATAAAGATATCCTCATTGGATGGGATGTCTATTGTCAATGCAAATCCCTTCGTCTTCTACCCAAACTTCTACCCAAAGGAATCAGATACAAAAAGAAGTTCAAATCATTTTCAGATATTCCAAAAATCTTCCCTCTGTCTGAAATCCAACCTTCATTTGAGCCAATCCAAAGAAAACTACTCCAGTTTTGCTCCAATAGTCATGCTGATTTCCATCACCCAATCCTTTGTGGAAAAATCCAGACTTCTTCATCAAGCTCCCCTTCAAGCTCAATGAAGATGTTAACCCTACAAAAGCCACTCACTCTGGCATGTCACCATCAGACCTCAGATTAGCAAACGAAGAATGTGATATTTTGCTTCAACAAGGTCTTCTTGAACACACCTCTTCACCTTGGGCGTGCCAAGCATTTTACGTTGAAAAACGTTCAGAACAGCTCAGAGGCAAGAAAAGATTAGTCATTGACTACAAGCCTCTCAACCACTTTCTTCAGAGTGATAAGTTCCCTGTTCCCAGTTCCCAGAACCAACATGTTGTTTTCACAACTCCCTGGTGCCAACATTTTCTCCAAATTCGATCTCAAAGGTGCATTTTGGCAGATTGGTATCCATCCTAGTGATAGATACAAGACAGCTTTCTGTCTTCCTAATGCCCAGTATCAATGGACAGTCCTCCCATTTGGCCTCAAAACAGCCCCGTCCTTATTCCAAAAGGCCATTACCAGAATCTTTCATCCTATTCTCCATTCAGCCTTACTATACATTGATGATATTCTCCTGTTCTCTGCAAATGAGAATTCACATACCCAACTCCTTCATCATTTTCATGATTTACTCAACCAGTATGGTATTATGCTTTCAGAAAAGAAAAGTATGATTGGCCTCAAAGAAATAGAATTTCTTGGTATGTTCGTTTCTAATGGTCAATACCGTCCTGGTCCTCATCTGGCCTCACAACTCCTTGATTTCCCAGACTCAAATCTCACACACAAACAGATTCAGCAGTTCCTTGGAATTGTTAATTACATCAGAGATTTTATCCCTCGAGTTAGTCATTACACTTCAGTTCTTTCTGCTCATTTAAAGAAGAAACCTCCTCCCTGGAGTGCTCAACACACATATGCAATAATCCAACTGAAGATAATTGCATAGTCACCACCGGCCCTCACTATTCCGTCCTCCGGCCAAATCATCCTCCAGACTGATGCCAGTGACACCCACTGGGGTGCCATCCTCATCGAAGAAAAAGAAGGACAAAGAAGATATTGTGGTCACGCTAGCGGACAATTCAAACCTGCCCAACAGCACTATCACACTATCTACAAAGAGATTCTCGCCGTGAAAAATGGAATCCAAAAGTTTGACTTTCACCTCAGGACAAGAAACTTTATTGTGGAAATGGACAACTCATCTTTTCCCAACATCCTCGAGTTCCGTAATAAGATTCCTCCTAATCCTCAACTGTTGAGACT
Organism: Acer campestre; assembly: GCA_954870605.1. Taxonomy (NCBI): domain Eukaryota; kingdom Viridiplantae; phylum Streptophyta; class Magnoliopsida; order Sapindales; family Sapindaceae; genus Acer; species Acer campestre. The sequence continues at coordinate 4,300,566 of OX940800.1, forward strand.
CAAAGACTGGTTCTCTAGATATGATTTCACTGTTAAACATGTGAAAGGCCAACACAATATAATTGCAGATATGCTTTCTCGGCCTCAGCCAGTCCATCTCATCACTTCAACCAGAAGAATCCCATTAGTCCTCATGGCTACTTCGGCCTTAGCCTCCTCCTCATCAGATCCCTCACCAGGTCTCCCAGCTCTCAACAACCTAACCTATCCTCCAGAGCTTTTACAGACTCTTCCCCCAAATCGAAAACCTACCCTTAATCAGATCCAACATTTTGCAAAGTCCCATCTCAGTGCCTATCTGACAGAACTCCAGAAAGGATGTCAACACACTCTTATCAACCCAACAAAACCCTTTCTTGATCCCTTCCTGATGCCTCCCTTTGATTACTTCACTCCTCGAGTTTCATGGTTTTTATGGTGCTTATCTATCCTCCACCATCATGCCATTGTATTTCCTCTTCAGGAATTATATGGTCATCTCTTTGATCCAGCTCAACAAAGCTCCCTCCTTTGGACATTCCTCCAATGGTTTGATTCCCTGTCCTATTGGAGAGCTCAACTCACCAAGCTCATGGGACAATACAATGTTTGGAAACTTGATCCTGATTCAGCCTCTTCTGTATCATGCATTTGGATATTTCACAGGTCCTATCGTTACAATCCTCACAAAAACCTTCTTTGGACACACAACATCAATTATGAATGGCACACCACTTTTGACTATTCACAGTTGTATCCTACTAAGCTCCAAACCCCTCTGTTGAATTTTCTTTGTGATATTAATGGTGTCTATACAGATGAATGTTTGATCCTTCCAGATGTGCCCAGAGACTCCTCCAAAAGCTGGCCTCCAAGCTGGAATCCACCACCAGAAGATTTACCAGATCCAGATCCAGATCCGGTACCAGAAGATTTTTACCAAGACGCACAAGACCCTATGGCCCTAGACTCTCAGGCTACTTTTTGGCCCTGTTGGATATGTGGTGCGACAGATTCTGATGATGAAGATCATGCTGCTTGCAACCTGTCAAGCCCCTGATCAAGCTTCAAGCTCGTGCAAGTCAACAAATTCAGTTCATGCACTGACATAGCTCAATCAGTGAACTGATAAACTGCCTCAATCAGCAAAAAGAAGATTTTAAGTTACTATTTAGGTCACTATTTAGTTTTGTTTTGTTGTGAAATAATTGTCAAAGTTTTTAATGCTTTTTGTCTTATTAGGCATAGTTTTGTCTTTTTATGTTTTAAGTTTCGAGACATGAAAATTTGTCAAAAAGGTTTGCTTTTGCTTTTCAGCTCAGTAAGCTGATAGCATCCTCATCCTGATCACGTACCTGTTCATGTGATTTGTTTGTATGTCTTGGTCTGTTGCTTTCCTCCTCCTATATATGAGGAGCTCTTCCATTGTAAAATACCAGACTTGTTTGAATATATAAAAAAGTGTGTTATCTAAAAATGGCTCTCTAAACTCTCTCATCTTCTTCTTCAATATTAATCTAGGTGATGAATATCAGTCTGTAATTATCTAAGTATGCTCTGTGCTTGCCTCTAGGTTGAGGATCCTGCACATCAGAAAATGGATATTGGTCCTTTTGGCTTAATGGTCCTTGTATTGTCTGTGGACAGTCAGGTCAGTGAGTACCCTGTTTAGGCCATGGGAGTGCCGCTGTGTGGGGAAAACTCTATTTATACATAATAATATATATCATAATATCATTATATATTACAATATATATTATAATTATAGTATATATAAGAGGGGCACTCTAGTCATTTGAACCTCTTGTCCCGTCCTGTCCTAGTCATACCAAACGCATAACAGTACAGTTAACAGTTCTGTCCCAGACCTTCCAAACACAATACAGAACAACTTGTCCTGTCCTGTCCCGTCCCGTCCCACCTTGTCCTGTCCCATCTGCGTACCAAACGCACCCTTAACTATTCTCTTTAAATTTTTTTTTGCATAAATTCGATTCAATGCCGGCAATTGGACGGCTAGGCTTAATTAAATATCTCCAAAGTTTAATTAAGAAGATATAGATTTTTAGATTTCTTAACTATTCTAACCGTGTTGAGTTTCGCTAGAGACATTGCATGCAACAAATTTGAAGGTATAATAATGTTTGGTGTGGTCTTAATGCTTAAATTAACAAAACTTTGGTTGGATTATAATATGTTTTACGCGTCAAATCTAGTCCCATTCCAGCAAATGTTGTCCAAATTGACTTGAAAATTTAATAAAGCTCATTGACTCTCACGTTTATGGATCCTTAAATGGGATTGAGACACCACACAACCTCATCCACCATGTCAACTGCCCTGCCAACAGGTTGCAGTCTAGCATTTATGATGGTTAAGAAAAACAAACACATTACATGAATGCTGATAAATTAATAACCTCGCTTAAATAATAAAATCTTTCGGTCCGACCCATACAATGGACTAAAATAATAACCTCACTAAATAAATAAGATAATAATTTTAAAAAGAATCCTTTAAAGCCCAACAAATATATAAATTAATAATTAATTAATTACATAAAATAAATTGTACATAAAAATTCATAATTAATATATATTAATTAATTTTTTACTTACAACTTATTTTTTCTCAATTCTATTCATCTTAAAAAATGCATATAAAGTCATCTGCTTTTTCTCTATACCTAAACTGAACTAAAAATCATCCTTAATTTTTTACGATGCTTACACCATACTTGATATTTATATATATGTATATATATATATATATATATATTTTTTATGGACTCAAATCAACTTTATAAAAATGGTGTCTCAATTTGTATCTAAAAAATCGATAAGATAAGGTTGGTCCCAAATAAGGATGGTTCAGTCCTTACCAACACCAAGCATCTCCCGTTACGATCCTGCCACATAAAATATTTCAACAACGTGGTAGGATCGTAACAGAGGATGCATGGTGGATCTAATGCCCCCAAGTGTTTCTCTTAAAGGTGTACCATGAATTGCGATACATCTGAATTTCTCTTGTATTTTTCTACCGTCGATGCTGCTATTATTTTAATTAATCATACATATAATCAATGAACTGAATATCGATAGATATATCAAAATATCCACTGATATATCCGTATTTTAGAAGGACCGATATCGAAACAGACGAATATCCAATATCCTGCAGAATATCCGGCTGATTTCAAAATATCCATAAAAAATCTCTTGATATTTCCAAAATTTCACGAATTTCACTCCGAAATTCCATGGATATTTTGCATATTATTAAAATAATTTTTTAATCCTAAACAATTAAATTATTGTTAAAATAATTTAGATTGAAAATTATTTTAGAAAAAGCATTAACAAATTTATAAAAATTTCCAATATAATAGTCAATAGTAAAATTATCGAGGACTTGAAGTAAAATTGGATAAAGAACCGAAGAGTGGACATGTAAAATATGTAAAATTTTGTGAAAACAATATGAAAAAAAAATAAAAAAAATTGTCTGTGACTCAAATGTGTAAAACTAATTCCAAATAATATTAAATATGTACCAATCAATTTATAAATATGTAGAATTGATTTTTTTTGCAACTTTGTGCCGACATTCCAAATAAAGGAATCTCAAAATTATTTGTGCAAAACGTGTAAAAACCCACAATTGTTTCTTTTGAGTAGAGAATCTAAAGAAACTCAATTATTTTTATCAAAAAATAAAATATAAAATAAATAAGAACACAATTATTTGGTATGGGCCGCATGACAGATAATCATAGTGATAGAATTTTGAAAAATAGAAACAAAATAAATGTTTATGCATCATGTATTATTTATTCGTTGCATCGAATATAAATGAATGCAACAATGAAAATCTCCTTCAATTATTTATCTATTTCAACAACGTGGTAGGATCGTAACGGAGGATACATGGTGGATCTACTGCCCCCAACTTTCTCTCCTAAAGATGTACCATGAATTGCGATGCACTTTAATTTCTCTCGTATTTTAGTTGGATCAAAATCAAAATAGGAACAATATCCTATTGATTTCTCTATTTAGTTTGGGGTTAATCTGTTAGCAAAATAAAAACATATTAAAAAAATAAAATAAAAAATCTTATCTATGGCTCTATTTTAATCGGGTTAACCACACAACCCCATGACCCATCCACCATATCAACTGCCCTAGCGGCACCCTTCAACCGGTCGCGGTCTAGCATTTATGCTGGTCAAGAAAAACAAACAAATAACATGATACAATAAACTTCAATAAATGAATGCTTGATAAATTAATAACCTCGTTTAAATAATAAAATCTTTCGGTCTCGACTCGGACCAATGGACTAAAATAATAACCTCGCTAAATGCAAAAGATAATAATTTTTAAAAAATCATTTAAAGCCCGACGAATATATCAATTAATAATTGGTTAATTATATAAAATAAATAGCACATAAAATTTTATAATTAATATATACTAATTAATTTTTGTTTACAATTTATCTTTTCTCATTTTAGCTCATCTCAAAAAATGCATTTAAAGTCATTTACCTTTTCTCTATACCTAAATTGAACTAAACATCATCCTTAATTTTTTACAATGCTTACACCACATTTTTTTTTTTTTTTTTTTCATTTTGTAGCAAGTAATTATTTATAGTTACTACTGTGTGAAAGACTTCTTTTAAAAAAACCATTGGTAAAACACAACTATCATCTAGATCATGATCATCAACGTTTGACGTATTCATTACCTCTTAAATAATCTTTTAATCAGTAGGTCATTTTCACTAGGATAATTCAAAAGGTGTTCAACATCCATCAAATTTTATAATTTGACCTCTGTAGTGGCTAAAAATAGCACAAATACTAAGGCCCAATAAAGCCCATGGCCCAATAGTCAAAACCCAATAAGGGACCCGCATCAGTCAAAGTCAAACTTGGACCAAGTCAAACCGTTGAAGAATATTTCATCATTTCTATAATGTCTCCTTCAATACCATCAAGTCTATAACGTCTCCTTCAATACCTTCAATTCTATAACATCTACTTCAATGCTATCAAAGTCACATGTTAGCTCACTCTCTTCCTCCTATAAATAGCAATCCCCTGTCATTCACAAAAAAAAGGCTGAACTCTCTAAGCTTTAGAGCAAATAATAAGCTCAACAATTCTTTTCATTCATTAATTGTTACTCCATGACCTAACAGAGATCGACCCAGTTGATTTCTAAAGTCTATCGACCCAATCCTTGATCGACCCACGTCGAGTCAAGGAACCCACAGGGCATCGATCGAGTTGCGACATAATCCATGTTCAATCCACATCAAGTCAAGGAACCTCCTAGATAGCGACCCATCACAGTTATCGATACATAATATCGACCCAATCCTAGATCGAGCGACACTGAATCTGGGACTCATCCCCTTCAACCCATCAGATTTGTCGATGACTAGCAAATAGCTCGATTCGATATATTGAGCAAAACGGTTTGTCATTTCAAACTCTTCTCCATCTCATTTGATTTAACTTATGATATATTGACTTGAGCGTTGGAGAGTCCCCTAAAAGGACCACCCCCCTATGTGGCTCGACGATTGCTCATTTTCTGTTTGTTCTATAGGTTGCCGGTGCCCACCTCGACAATTAAAATTAATTGTGGATTTTTCTATGTTTATAACCTCATGATCCATTGTTTATTATTATTATTATTATTATTTGGAAGTCATACATGTATCTTAACAAAAAAATAATAATTGTTAGAGCATTCTATTGTACACCGACTGATTACATACGTATGTAATCATGTCAAAACCAAGACAAATTTTTAATGTTTGGCACAATCATAATGAGAGAACTCTTTTTAAATAAATAAATATTTATTTATCTAAAAATTAATAAATTATTCATTTATCAATAAATAAATAACTCCTCTAAAATAATAATTTTCCTTGGTCTCAATAATATTATTTTATAGGGGTTTTACTGTACAAGGCTTTTAAGGTTTAGGGTTTAGTTAGTATATAGTTTGTAACTATGCAGGGTATTTATTTATTAAAAATAGTTCATTTTTAATAAACAATTATTTTTTTAGAAGGAAAAATATATATATATATATATATATCAAATCGATAGGATAAGGTTAGTCCCAAATAAAGATTGTTCAATCCTGACCAGTACCCGGCTCTTAAATCAAGGGCCAACCCTGCATCCAAGGCGTATGATTGGTGGTGGGTCGGCCGTGACTTTCAAGGCCCGTGAGCTTAAGAGCAATGCAGGTTGAAAAGATAAAAATAAAAATAAAAACAAGGGCCGCCCAAGCCCATGTGAGCAAGCCAGCTCTGGACATGGCTCATGAGCAAAGCTAGGCCTCATAAAGAAATCAAGGCTCAGCCCAAGCCAGGTTCTCAATTACTGTCCGGCTCGGTTCGATCCATTTGACATCTCTAGCTCCCAGTAAACAGAGATCTCATGGTTAAAGCATGGCTACTAAATGACCTCACACATGAGCTACTTCACTTGCAATGAATTTCAATTTTTACGTCGAATACTTTTGACACTAGTTAACAATAGACAAATTACAAAATTAGAGATTTTACATAATTTTATTAGTAATTATTAATTAATATAACAACATAAAAAGTAAAAACTGGTGTAGGACAATTATAGATCACTATAAGCTTGCAATCTTATCTGGCAGTCATTGGCAACTTATGACAATGAACAATAAGAGGTACCACCTTCACTCAAAGCCTTGTGTGCACTGTGCTTTAGTTCTTCGACTCTACTTCTTATTGAATGCCTTTCCTCCTCCGCCATAATCCTTCTCACCATCATTTTGACCTCTTCCCTCCCCACTACACCATTTGATGATGATGACACCTTCAATCGGACTGCTACACCGAACTCCTCTGTCAGCATTGCCGCATTCAACTTATTGTCAGCATGAAATGGCCACGCAACCATTGGCACCCCATTAACTATACTCTCTAACGAAGAATTCCATCCACAATGTGATAAATATCCACCGATAGATGGATGTCCCAAGATCTCCATTTGAGGAGCCCATGTAGGGACGACCAGTCCCACATTGTGGGTCCGACTCAAGAACCCATCCGGCAAGTAATCTGAGATGATATTGCCAGCATGATCATCATTTCCTACGGTTAGATAAGACCCGGATGCATCATTCTCCACCGGAGCACGTACCACCCAAACAAATCTTAGCTGACTCAACTCCAACCCGTAAGCAAGCTTGATCGTTTGTTTGGCTGATAATGTCCCCCCACTTCCAAACGACACATAAATCACCGATTCAGTGGGTTGCAAGTCTAGCCAATCAAGTGCATAGCTCCTCCGTGAAACCGGCTGTGGCGGTGGTGTTGGTCCGACCAGTATTGCCATTGGACCGATCGGATAAACCGGCCCTCTAATGATTGATCCCAACAAATTGGTGTCTCTCAAGGGATTTAATGTTTTAGGCTCCAGATCCTCCCACATGTTCACCAAAAATCCATCAGCCGTTGATGCTTCCTTCCCTCTACATAGAAATATAGAACGTGCTGGACTATTCGGGTCTTCATAGACATCAATGGTATCCTCGAATCGGAGCGTAGTGCAACCCGGGATTTTGATTGGCAATTTCTTGTTAGCGTGTTCATCTAACACTTTAACATCAAGGGTTGGAGCGTACAACATAGTTGCTAGATACCATGCGCTAGATATATCAAAACGTACTTTGGAATTCTGAATTCTTCAACAATTGCCAGAGCTTCAGTTCCAAATATGTCCACGATTAGAGCCGTTACTGGAGGAAGATCACTACTAGTACTAGTACTAGTCATTTCAGAGATTGCACATCGAAGAGTTGGTAAAGATTGATGCATCATCATGGCTATTTTTGTTCCTATAAATGGCGTGTCGACCAAACCAGATATGTCGACAGGAGGGAGTAAGACAATATTAAAGAGATTAGATGCAGAGTGGAGAAACTGATGAGACCGTATCGTTGAAGCATCTGTAATTGACAATACAAAGATGGTGACTTGGAAATCAAGTTGGGTGACAAAGCGTTTGGCTAGCTCGAAGAAGGGCACCAGGTGACCCATTCCTGGGCTACAAAACATGGCCACATGAGGTTTAGTGATTGGCGTGGTCATTTATGGACTTAGTTAGAGGTCGGAGCTTCAAATTCACAAGAAGTGGGGAATTGATCATATATATTGATGAGGAAGCAAGATTTGAATGGACTGTGTTTGATTATATGATATATGTAATCAAAATAATAGAGACAAAGCAATGTACACATTGGATGCATAATTAGTGGTATGTAATCACTTCAACTTTATGGATTCTTTATCTATGGAAAGGATGCACCATGCATCTCCCGTTACTATCCTGTCACATAAAATATTTCAACCATGTGGTAGGATCGTAACGGAGGATGAATGGTGGATCTGCTGCCCCTAAGTTTCTCTCCTGAAGATGTACCATGAATTGTGATGCACTTGAATATCTCTCGTATTTTTTACTGCTGATGTTGGCTATTATTTTAACTAATCACACATATAATGTGATAACATATTGTTGATCAAAAGTAAAAATGAACCCGGAATCACGCATCTGGTCATTGTCTTGGGAAAATAATAGCAATTAATGCTTTTCACTACTCTTAATATTATATAAATATTCTTTTAAAAAAATATATTATATATGACTAATGCTACATTGTTTAAATTTGATGCTTAAATGATGAGGCAACACTGTAGATCATTTATTTAAATCATGCAAATCTAATACAATTTAAATGAATGGTCTATAGTATTATCACATCATTTGATCATCAGATTTAGACATCAAATTTGGGTAATATAGCATTATTCATTATATAAATATAATGATGTTTTATAACCAAACGGGCCTCGCAAAACTCTAGGTCATAAGGGTTTCCACTAGTCTCATTGCAATTTTGGCCTGAATTTGTTTGCTATATACATATTTATTCTTAAGAATTTTATTAAGTACCTCATATTTAGTGCAGTTTCTTATTGTTTTGATACTCAAAATGATTGTGTTTTAAATTAATATTTATTTATTTATTTATTTATTTTTTCTTTTTTTTGGAAATAATTCATATTTATTTGTTCTTATTTTGATAATTTTTTGATATTCTAAGCAAATTTTCTCGTGAAGACACATAACTGTAAGTATACTTATAACACACTTATTCACCTCATCATTTTTTGTCAGAAAAAACAATGTATGCTCACAGTTATGTACCTATAGGAGAAAAATTGTATTCCAAGAGATTCGTATTGTTTTTCATATGAAACATTTTAGTAGTGGTTTGCTCTTTTTTTTTTTAGCTATATATTATAACTAAATGTAGTCGAAACTTAAAACACTGTCTCTTTAATTTGCTTTATTTGATGATTGTATTTGTCACCTAAAATATCAAATACAAATACATAATATAGACTAAATTTATAGGGATGCAAGAGCTCAAAATAGAATTGAGCCATGCATATTCATTCTACCACACACACAAAAAAGAACCAAATCTTGGCCTTTAAAGAACACATCATCACTTGATTTATTTATTATACATGTTATAAGAATCATATAAGTGGTGCAATTTGTTGTTTGTTCATTTTGAGAGTACTGACAGATATATTATATATTATATATACAAACATACAAATTCATAATTATTGGCTTAATTTGGTAAATACGATCTTCACCTTACTGATCAAGTTCTCCTCTACAAAGTGTATTTCTTTTGGAATAAGGTGGGAAAATCAATTCCAACCATGCACTGATTCTGCTCTACCTTATATTAACCACATTATATATTGTCCACAATATACTACTTAAAACTCAGCAATAGTGCTTTTCACATCACCTAACTTTAATTTTGGTAAGGACCTTGATGAAATTACATTGATTTTTATGAATTTTGATCTAAATTTTTGTGTGGATGATAAGTTTAATGAAATCTACCTATAAATAAAATTTGAGAATTTTTTAATCACTAGAACTATTTATCCCGATTTTGTTAAATATGAAAGCATCGGAGAATGAGAAAAATATAGGAAAATTCAAAAAAAAAAAAAAAAAATTATAATACTTTACCTGAGATTTTATTCATAGGTAGACACAGGTTGCTCTATTGCTATCATCTTTACCTGAGATTTGTCTCGGTTGTCAAACACTTACAAGTTATTGTAATTGAAGAATAGAGACAAAGAGATGGTGACGTTGACTGATCAATAGCTTTCAACTTTCAAATTAACATAGTTGTGTACTTAATTTTATGACAAAATGTCAATAAAATGGATAAGTATATCAGGGAAGAAAAGAACGAGTCTGTGAGTGTCATGCAATGCTCGAACAAATTTTAGATTTTACTACTAAGTTTGGGACATTTAATAAGAAACAATAATAAAAGTTTTTTATTTTTTTATTTTTATTTTTATTTTTATTTTTATTTTTATTTTATTTTATTTTTTTAATTCAGATTATGCAGGGTTGTCTATGATTAGAAAAAAAAAATACAAATACCAATGATTTATCAAATATTTTAGGGAGTAGTAAAGACACTTGTCCACTGTAAATTAAATTTTTTTTTTTTTTTTCATTTTCATTTTTTTTTTAACTATTCTTTTCACTTTCACTATTGACTAATAAACGTACCCTTCAAATCTAAAGAAAGTTCCAAATTATAAGATAATAATAGTCTAATCAAGTCTTTGTATAAAGTTACAAATAATAGGGTAATTCTCTGATGAACTTCAACATAATTGTTTTTTATTGGGATATATTTTAATAATTAAAAATGAAGGTTATTATTTGGAGCTATAATAATAATAATAATTTCTCCCTTTAAAAAAATAGTATAATAAAATTATCATTGTTATTTCTCGATATTTGTATAACCAAGCATTTAATTTTTTATTCAGCCGCCTACAAATATTTTTTTTGTTTTATATAAATATTAAAAGAATCCTTAGATGCATGTACATATAACCAGTGCTCTTGACTATAAATTTAATAAAGCTATTAATCCTTACTAAATGCAGTGTGGTAGTACCACGTGGAATAGATAAGATAAGGTTAACCTAATGGTATACTCCTCACATCTACATCAAGAGGCTATGGATTTATAATATTTAGATAGGATTTTCCTTTCTTGTCAAATTGATAACGGATTTTTTTTATTGAACTTCAAGTCTTCAACAGAGAGTCTTACAATGATTTTTTTTTTTTTTTTTAAATGGAATAAAATGTTTTATAAGGATTTTAAAAATTTTCATTTCTGACATTCCAATGTGTTCTATAAATGTGTGTGACAAGTTTTTCCCTAAATATTGTAGGAATAGATATCTGAATTGCAGGTATATCCTTAACTTAGTTATTTGATATCAAAATTTATTGTAATACTTTAAAGAAAAAAAAAAACACCTAAGTCTCTAAAAAGTTACAAATCATAGGATAATATTATATTATTTTACGGATTTTATCAAAGATTTTCCTAGGGATTTTTGAAATTGAAAGTGAAAGTTATTTTTGAAACTATCGAAGCCTATGCAAATACTTTCAAATTATAAAATATATATGTTGTTGTAATTTTATGGCTTCCCCACCAAGCCTCTATTGTAACTTCATCACTAAGCTACTGATTGCCTATATATATATGGCTTCTATTGTAACTGTTAGAGAGTTGATCAGCTGATGCTCTCACTTGATATCAATACAAATCAAAGCTATATCTCTCTCTCTCTCATCTCTCTTCTCTGATGTCGCTCATATTTCTTAATCATATTTCTTCATCTATTTCTTCAATTATTTAATAACACGTTATCAGCATGATTGTATGTAAGTAAAAGGGATCCCTGATGGGTGATTTACTTACATCTCAATATTCTGGATCTATATATATTTCCGTATACAAAATGGTTTATGCCGTCAACGAAACATATATATAGTTCTGGATTTATTCATTTATTCTATTTACATCTTAATATTCTGGATCTGTTTATAGTTCCGTATACAATATGGTTTTTGCCGTCAACGGATCCTTTATATATAGTTTTGAATTTATTTATATTGTTTAAATATTTGCATCCATTTTTATGCACATAACAGGTGAGCTTAGCCTCCTGGAACTGTTTAATATTCAGTATTTATTTTTATGCAATATATTAGACTGGCTTATGCTGTGTCTCGGGACTGGCTTATGCTGTGTCTCCAGATAAACTGTTTAAATATTTAGTATTTATTTTTATGCAATATATGAGACTGACTTATGCTGTGTCTCGGGACTGGCTTTATGCTGTGTCTCCAGATAAACTATTTAAATATTAAGTATTTATTTTTATGCAATATATGAGACTGGCATATGTTGTGTCTCGGGACTGGCTTATGCTGTGTCTCGGGACTGGCTTTATGCTGTGTCTCCAGATAAACTATTTAAATATTAAGTATTTATTTTTATGCAATATATGAGACTGGCTTATGCTGTGTCTCGGGACTGGCTTATGCTGTGTCTCGGGACTGGCTTATGCTGTGTCTCGGGACTGGCTTTATACTGTGTCTCCAGATAAGCTGTTTAAATATTCAATATTTATTTTTATGCAATATATGAAATTGGCTAGACCGACTTACCAAAACTTAAAGTTTATGGAATTATGATATTTAAGTCGGCACAGTTTTGAAAACCGATGAGAACCTGGAGTTCTGGATCCAATATTATATTCATGAATGCCATAATTCATTATTTGGAACATGAGATTTCAAATCCATTCAGAATCTGAAGTTTTCTGAATTTTATATATGAACTTACAGTTCATGATCGAACCGGAAGTTCGAAGAATTAAATGATCTATGATTTTATTTTATCACATATATATAAAGTGATATATTTACATATCATTCATTTGAGAAAAGGGATTTACACATCTAACAGGATGTTGTGACTATCGTAAAAGAGATTTAAGATCCTAGACGTATAATGAAATTGAAAATAATATTTTATTCATTTCATACATGCTTGATGCTCAAGAAGAGCAATATTCAGAGAATAATCTACACATCCAACATGATGTTGTGAGTATCATAAAAGGGATTTAAAATCCTAACGTATCATTCATTTGAGACAAGGGGGGTGTTATAAATAAAATGAATTTCCACCACCTCTCCTTTGTTGACTTGTTCCACCGCCTAAGTGTCAAAGTACTCTCTACTTGATCCCCTTGCTTTTGTCATGATTATCATCCACGTGGAAGCTTTGTTTGATTTTGCTTAATCTCAAGTAAATTCCTCATTTTCTCTTCTTTATTTTGTTACTGATACTTCTACTAGCTCTCATCTCACTCATATTTCATTTAAATTATTTGTTACTTCATTTCATCTCATTTACAATACGTATTTGTGATTTTGACAAAATTTTGGGTCAATTTCTAATTACCAAAAACTTATTGGTCCAGTTTACAATTTTCAAAGAGTTTTGAGGTGATTTATACTTAATAAAATTTTTTAAGGTACCTTTCCATGATTTTACAAAATTAGGGGCAGTTTTGTAATTTCTCTTAAAAAAAAAAAAAAAAAAGGGATGAGGGGGAATTATTATCATTTCAGATGAGATATAAAATGACATTACAAATAATATCCATAAAATTCATAGAAGGGAAATTATATGTCTTGCTGATAGTGTAAAGACTTGTACATTTCTGCAGAGTTAGAAATATTTAACAAATTTGACTTTGTTGAGAGCAAATGTTATTTATGTATCAAGTCTAACGGATCTGATAAAAAGCTCTGGAAGAGCCACGATCTTGTTATCAAACAATACTAAATTTTATGGATTTAACTTTGCTGAGAGCAAATATTAATGCTATATAAGGTCCAACGGATCTAATAGAAAGCTCTGGAAGAACCACGATATTGTTATCAAACAATACTAAATTGTGTATTAATGATACTTGATATCATTCAAGAACAACATAAAAAAAAATAAAAAAAAATAATATGCTTAGTTCAATGGCGTTTAAAGTTAATACCAGATCAAATCTAGCGGATCTGATGGATCTTATTAAAGGCTTTATAAGAGCCATAATCTTATTATCAGATGGTATTCAATTAAGTATCAATGATACTTTATTTCATTCAAGTAGAACATAAAAGAAATTTGTTTAGATCAAAGACATATACTTTATTATTGTCATATTGAGACCACGAATAATAAAGAATGTTGAATATCTGTGCGTAATTCAGGCCAGAAGCTGATTATAAAAAAGCTGATTTCTTTATCATCCGGATTATATTGCTGATCAGAAAAGGGATGTATATGGATATATTCATCCATCAAATAAACCATTATATTCTAAAGTTGGTTTTGAATCCCCATCATTCAAGAGGGTATATGTGGATATGTTCATCCACCAAATGAATCCTTCCATTTTATGGTACTGATTGATACATCTATGTGATGGTCACAAGTTTATGTATTATCAAACGTCTCCAGTTGAGATCGACGTTCAACATCCAGCTTTTCGCATGTACTCATAATCAGGATGGATCAGTAGAATCGCTTATCAAACGTCTCCAAGTAAATACGAGAACTTTATTATTTCGATTTAGTTACCAATTTCTATATGGGACATTCTATATTATATGTTGATGCATTCATCCATGACTCACTATCTATCATCGGTATTTACCATTACAACTTGTAATTGGTCATTGAATTGCTCACATTTTAAAGATATTTTGATTGTGTAGTATATCACTATATCTCCCTATTGCATCTTTGATATGATCTAAGATAAGAATTCTATATCATTATGAGATTAGTATTGATTTTGATCAGTCTTCCAATTAGATCATTTAAACTTCTGATAGTTTATATTTTTACGCACAATCTGTATATCAGTATATTGATTAATTTCCAAATGGAAAGTTTCTCCAGAAAGAGTAAATGAAAAGTTACTCTTATACAAAATAGAGATACCAGTTCAGTTCTCTCTCTATATAAATGTGTCTCATTCCAATCTTTGTATCACTCAAATACGAAAGATAATTGATCATCAGATTATTATTAATCTGTTACATGATATATTAAATGTAACATGATTTTTACAAGTTGTCATCTCATAAACCCTGGCCGGGTGATTATTCTTAAAGAATGATCAGAGTAAATGACAACAAATAAATCATCCGATGCATATCATAAGCTTATGGACCTTTTTGAAAGGTATTATTATCAGAATCCAAAAGTAAACAAAACTCGAGTTATAAATAAATCCACTTTCTCTAAATCAACTCTATAAGAGTCGATATATCTAAAGAGACACGAGTCTATGAAATGATTAAATCCATTTAAATGGAAGAAATCTCAATAGAGATACAAGTATATTGAAATTGATAAAATTTCTATACGAGTCTATGAAATGACTAAATCCATTGAAATGGAAATAAATCTCAACAGAGATACAAGTATATTTGAAATTGAGAAAATTTCTATATGAGTCTATGAAAGGACTAAATTCATTGAAATGGAAAGAAATCTCAATAGAGATACAACTATATTGAAATTAAAAAAAATTTCTATAAAATCCATATATTGACTAAATCCATTGAAATGGAAGAAATCTCAACAGAGATTCAAATATATTGAAATTGAGAAAATTTCTTTAAATCATATAAGAGAAATGTGGAATCATAAAGAAACAATCATTGATGATGTATTTTTATACATAGTAGCGCTACTGAAATTATAAATGATAATTATGATATTCATAATATCAATGATTGTATACAAAAGGCATGATTGGCTTAAGTGAAAAGAAGCAATTCAAGAAGAATTGACTTCATATGCCAAACATAAAGTATTTAGATCAATAGTACTCCAAACACCTGGAGATGTCAAACTAGTTGGATACTAATGAGTCTTTATACAGAAAACGTAATGAGAAAAACGAGATCGTGAGATATGAGGCACGACTCATAGTACAAGGTTTCTTGTAGAAACTTGGTATTCAATAGTGACGAATACAATTACATTTCAAATTTTTGATAAATTTGGTTGCCTTTACAAGACTTGAAATACATCATCTAGACATAGTAATCATTTATCTATATGATTCACTCAATGCAGATATTCATAATCCTGGAAGGATTTAAAATGCTAGAAGCATGTAAACGAGATCTCGTAATCGGTATTTGATGAACATACAAAAACCCTTATATGGATTAAAAATAATCTGGACGGATGTGGTATAACCGTTTTAGTGATATCTGATAAAATAAGGGTATAATAATTATATTATATACCCAAGTGTCTTCGCAAAGCAATTAGAATCCGAATTCACTATATTCACAACATATGTTGATGATATGAATTTAATTGGAACTCTTGGAAAACTCTTGAATTTTTGGTAAATGAGTTTAAAAATGAAAGACATGGGAAAGGAAATATTGTCTCGACCTGAAGGGCGAGCATAGATCAAATGGAATGTTTGTCCATTAATCAAAATACGTTGAAAAGATTCTGAAAAGATTCCATATGGGTATTACTTCATAAAGCAAGTCTTTGCTTATACTCTCTCCAATCATTTATGATGTTATTTCATTTCATGAAATAAACATCTATATACCCCAGTTTAGCAATCCAAAAAATTGTTTTAAAAGAACTTTTATCAGGGGGAGCGTCCTATCAGGGGGAGCATATCAAATGAAGTATATTAGTTATTTTGGGGCATATGTGCATTGTACTCTTTTGCCTTTCAATCAGGTTTTTGTCCCATTGAGTTTTCCTGATAAAGGTTTTAATGAGGCAATTCTCTAAGCACACCCAAAAATCTTTTGATCCATAAAGATCATCATAAATATTACATTAATCTAGTTGATCATCGTAAATATGTTGTCTTGATCAAGAAGATCATTGTAAATATTACTTTGATCTTGCTAATCATCGTATATATGTTACATTGATCCAAAAAAAAAATCATCATAAATATTACTTTGATCCAACAGATCAATGGATATCATTGCTATGGTTTTTATCTCACTGGGTTTTTTCTTAGAAAAGTATAAATGTGAACACAGTTTTTAAAGAAAACATTAATTCTAAACATATATACACTGTACTCTTTTTCCCTTCGATCGGGTTTTGTCCCACTGGGTTTTCCTGACAAGGTTTTTAACGAGACAGTTTTGAGGACACCCAACACCATAAGATCTAGAAGATCTTTGTATATATTTTACTAAGTTTTTGTCCTACCGGGTTTTTCTTAGAAAATTAAAAGTACGAGTGGTGGGAAATCCAAGGGGGAGTGTTGTAATTTTATGGCTTCCCCACCAAGCCTCTATTGTAACTTCATCACTAAGCTACTGATTGCCTATATATATATATATATATATGGCTTCTATTGTAACTGTTAGAGAGTTGATCAGCTGATGCTCTCACTTGATATCAATACAAATCAAAGCTATATCTCTTTCTCTCTATCATCTCTCTTCTCTGATGTCTCTCATATTTATTAATCATATTTCTTCATCTATTTCTTCAATTATTTAATAACATATGTATTTTTTTTTTTTTTGACGTACTTCAACAAAGATTTAATTTTTGGAACCATCCAAAATCTTTTTTTTTTTTTTTTTTTTTTTTGATTTAGCTCTCTCCCGTTATTGGCTATATAGAAGATAGTTTCTATCCATCAGGTTTTCGGCAAAAACTTGGGTGCAGCGGGCAGACTTATAGTACATTTCTTGTCTTCTCTGCATGTGGTGAGTCCAGTTGTCAATAATTGATTATTTCTTGTCTTCTCTGCATGTGATGAATCCAATTGTCAATAATTGATTATAAAAAGTTATTTTTTATTTATTTATTTTTCTGTTTTTATAATTATTAGGGTAAAAATGATTTTAGTCCCTCTAGTTTGCCTTATTGTTCGGTTTGGTCCCCCTAGTTTCAGGATTGGCCCGTTTAGTCCTTATGTTACAGAATTCGTTAAAAACAAACGGTCTGGCAAGATCAGAGCCAAAATGACCTTAATGCCCCCTAAAGTCTGACTTTTGATGAAAATACTATTTTATCCTTCTTATATATATTTAAATTATTAAAAAATAACAAAATTTTAAATTAAACTTTAGCCATGATGATAAAGTTTAATAAAACAGAAATTAAAACTTTTTTTAATGGCAAGATCAGAAGCCAAAATGACCTTAACGCCCCCTGAAGTCTAACTTTTGATAAAAATACTATTTTACCCTTCTTATAAATATTTAAATTATTAAAAAATAACAAAATTTTAAATTAAACTTTAGCCATGATGATAAAGTTTAATAAAACAGAAATTAAAACTTTTTTTAATTAAACTTCAAAAACAGAAATTAAAAAATAAAAAAGAAATAAAAACAATTATCATCATCATCACCCACAGCCAACATCATCCCACATCCATCATCATCATCGACATCAACTTCACCTGTTCACCAGCAGCATTCATCACCAAAATTCATCAAAATTCATCACCAACTTCACCAACTTCACTTGAACCAAATCCAGATTCATCACCATTGATTCATCCCCACCAGAACATCAAAACTTAATCAGTCAAAATCCCAGTTCATCTAGAGAAAAAAAAAAGATCCAATCCCAAATTGCATAAGCATCCAATCCAAATCTACATCCAATCCATATATGCATCTCAAACATTAACTCCACAATACACACAAATCCATCGAAATCAAACCAAGGCCCATCAAAATCCACACCTTAATGTTACTTGGTGACGCTGTGGACGAGATCATGATCGTCGGCGCCGTCATCCGGTTCATATCAGATCCAGAGGCAACGCGGAGGAGAGACGCGAGTCCAGAGCAACGCAGAGAAGCAGATCAACGGAGTGAGCAGAGGAGAAGATCATCGGAGGCGACGAAGCAATCCGGGTCGACCCAGATGTACAATAACAACAACAACAGTGGAATCAATTGGAAATGTTTGATTCCGGATCAATTTTTACAAACAAATTTGGGTTCGATTCCAGATCTGGGTTTGGGTTGAACCCAGCTGTTTGTGTGTGTGTTTGATGAACAATATGCAGTGAAAGAGAGAAAGAAGAGTGGGAGAGAAAGAGAAAGGGTTTGATTGGTTTTTTAAATTTTTTTTATTATTTTTAATATTTATTTTTAATTTCTTTTTTTTTTGTAATTGTTTATTATTTCAATTATTTATACATCAAGTTACCGTTTTGCCCTTCTTAAAAAACATTCTAGAAGAACACAAGACAACTTTACCATTTTACCCTTGCACCATTGACGGAATTTTTAAAAACCCTAACAGAATTGGACGGTAGGGACCTAACCAACCATAAACCTAAACTACAGGGACCAAACGGGCCAATTCTGAAACTAGGGGGACCAAACCGAACAATAAGGCAAACTAGAGGGACTAAAATCATTTTTACCCTAATTATTATTCGAATCATGATTGTTAAACAAAAAATAATGATAACTCAATGTGTGTTGACTTCCACACACAAACCAAACTATATCAAGGGGAGTAATGCTACATTGCCCAAATTTAGTACCCAAATCTGGTGCCCAAATGATGTGGCAACAATGTGGACTATTCATTTAAATTGTATTATATTTGCATGATTTAAATGAATGGTCCACATTGTTGCCACATCATTTGGGCACCAAATTTGGGCAATGTAGCATTACTCATATCAAGGGTATCAACACAACTTATATATTTGATTACTGACCTTAATATATATAAGGGAAATTATCATTCTCCCCCCTGTAGTTTACCATATTCTCCATTTTCCCCCCTCTGGTTTTAAAATTATCCATTCTCCCCCCTCCCATGCACAAATACAATCTCAACATTTAAAAATAGGCATGGGAGGGGGGAAAATGGAGAATATGGCAAACTACAGGGGTGAGAATGATAATTTCCCTATATATAATTATATATATATATATTTCACAATTCTTTAAAAGAAAATTTGTTCATATAATATAGATCCAAATTATAGTAGATTAATATCCATGTGTTATGCATATAATTCAACAAAACACATCAATAAAAGTTAACTTAATCGTTTTTTTTAATATAATTTATATTCTCAACAATAAATAACACAATACAAACTTGTTTTGATTATCGAAGAGGGTGTAATTGGTATATATATATATATATAGAAAGCGATTGCATATCTAGGTTATTATGGTTTCAAGCACCACGAGCCTCTGACAGTTGGCCTTGCAAGCTTGCCTCGCAGTTTTTTGCAACTTTCGACAATGAATTATATGATGAACCGACGATGCTCAAAGCCTTCTGTGCACTGTATTTTAGTTCCTTCATTCTACTTCTAATTTCATCACCTTCTTTGTCCACCATGATTTTTCTCACCATCCTTTCTATCTCCTCCCTCTCCACGATCGGGCTCATCAAAAACTCCTTCGATCGGATGGCCACACCGAGCTCCTCCGTCAACATTGTTGCGTTCATCTTTTGCTCTGCATATAAAGGCCATGCAATCATAGGCACACCGTTCACTACACTCTCCATGGTTGAATTCCACCCACAATGTGATAAAAATCCACCTATTGATGGGTGGGACAATATCTCAGCTTGTGGAGCCCACATTGGGACGACCAATCCCTTATCAGAGTTACGTGCCAAGAATCCATCGGGCAAGTAATTTGGAGTGCCATCAGAGCCGTTGTTGTCTACTTTGAAAAACGCCCCAGATGCATCATCGTCCATGGGTGGACGTACCACCCAAACAAATCTCTGCTGACTCAGCTCCAGTCCCCATGCCAACTCGATCATTTGATTGGACGATAAAGTCCCTCCACTTCCAAACGACACGTACATCACAGATTCACTGGGTTGCTTCTCTAGCCAACCCAACACAGAATCCTCCTGAACCGGCGCCGGTCTGACTTGCATCACCGGCCTCACCAATGGACCGATTGGATAAACCGGTACCTTAGTCACCCTCCCTAACGACGTCGTATCTCTCATGGCTGCAAGCGTTGTGGGCTCCAAATCCTCCCACGTGTTAATCAAAATACCATCAGCGGTTGGTATTTCAACACCCAAACGCAAGTACTCAACATATACTTGATCTTTTGGGTCCAAAAAGGCCTCCAGTGTATCCTCGAACCGGACCGGTTTGCAACCCGGAATCATCAGCGGTTTTTTATGGTTGATATGTTCTTCTTCAAGCCTCTTATCAATGGTGGGAAAATACGCTGTGGCTGAAAGAAACCAAGCATTGGAAGCAATGAACACGTACTTCAACATTTCGAACTCGTCAGCAATCGCCATAGCTTCACTGCCAAATAAGTCCACGACCAAAGCCGTAGGACGAAGCTTCTCCGTTGTTGAGATTATTGCTGATCGTAGGGCCGGTAAGGTCTCACGCATCATCACGATTATTTTGGTAACCATCGACGCGTCAGGGTCAACTAGACCGGATATGTTGACCGGAGGGAGCGAGACAACGTTGAGGAGTTTGGGGTTTGGTAAATTGCGAAGGTGGGACTCAACAGTTGTGGTATCGGTAGCCACAACAAAGATGGTGACGTGGAACTCATGTTGAAAGACAAGTCGTTTGCCGAGCTCGAGGACTGGGATCAGGTGTCCCATGCCAGGGCTAGCGAGGAGTGCAACATGAGGTTTTGTTCTTTTCATGGCTATGGACTTCAAGGATGGAGAGTGATTAATTGATGAAAGAGAAGAGGAGGCAACTCAGGTAAAGTGTTCGATGCATAAACTTGACAAGGTATTTATAGATTGGCAAAGTTGCTGTAGCATTGGGACTGAAAATGATTTGTCAGTGAAAAATTAGTAAAATATGGGTTAGTATACTACCAATGACCCGTTTGTAAAGATGCATGCATGGTTCATTCCACTGGAACCAAATTTATTGTGTAGATTTGACAAGATGGAGTTGGCTATATGATGCGGGACAGCGGGAGACATTATTGAAGACTTTTTATTTTAAAAATATTCTTGTAATTAATACCGATTATTATGTTTCTTTTTATTGTATATTTAATTCGGTGGTTAAATATTTTATGATTTGATTTTATTAAATCAAATCTTATTTCCCTATTAGATAGTTTTTAATATTTTAGGATTCTAGTATTTTTAATTTCCATTGTTATCTCAATTATCTCTTTATAGGGAAATTGATAATTTTATTGCTTTACTAATTATTTTAAGTTTCTTTTAGGTTTTTATTTTCCTATTTAAAGACGATGTATCCTAACAGGGATTTGAGTTTTTGAAGATTAATAAAATTGTAGAGAGAGCATCTCTTTTTATCCAATTTCAGTATCCTGAGTGGATCAACAAATTTGAAGCCTATTATTTTGGTATCTGTGTTCGGATCAATAGATTAATAGTAGGGTTCGCTTCCGGTATTCGTGCGCAAATTGTTGGATATGGCTCGAATTACCAATGATTACCAAACACGATTTACCAATGCAGAGACTTCCTGGAAACGTGAGAGCGTTTGAAAGTTTGAGATTATTGGTGAAGACATTCAAATAAGACAAGTATAATTAAAGCATAAAAGTTAATTCTTGTCTTATATGATATTAATATGCCAAGGTAATTGTATTATTAAAGTTGTTGGCATTATAAAGAAAAGTCAACATTGAAGCAATCAAATTGAAATGAATTTGAGAACGCTGTTCAAATGGCAGCGTGTGTGCAGCGGCCAACCGCTGCGCATTGCGCTGCGCATTTGACAGCGGCAAGGCAGCGGTCAGTGTCAGGGAAGAGCGCTGTGATTTTTTCGGCAGCGGTTTGAGAGCGGTTTTATCACAGAGGAGCACGCTGTGCGAAGCGCTGCGAGAGCGCTGTGACATCGGCAGCGGACAACATGGTTTGGCGCGTGGATCACGGTTTTCTGAGTGGTCAAGTTCAACACGGTTTAGGAAGCAGGTGGCCAACTGCAACTTGAATCGTAGTTAATCACAAGCACGCGTTGAATCAGGAAATATGCATGGAAGAGGAAATATGTTGCTTCTAGAGTTCGAATGGGAAAAGGATTTCTCCTTGAAGTAAAGACTTGTCATAAATAGGAAATAGTATTTATGTGGAACAAGTAAATCTTGTATGACTAGGAGACAGATTTCCTTGTTAGTTTAAACTCCCTGTAATACATATAAATAGACCATAATAACTAGGTTATTAGTGGTGGAGCAAAATAGCAAATACTAGAGAGATCTCAAAGTGAGCATTAGGTGTAATTGGGTTTGGGGTATTATTTAGAGAAAGATCTTGAGTGTGTGGTTGTAACAATTTACTACATATTGGAATTTTTTCTTGTCGTCCTGACAGCCGTGGTTTTTTCCCTGATTTGGGTTTCCACGTAATTCTTGTGTTGTGTGTGCTTGGATTTTGATTTACTTCTCTTCATCTATCTTTTCTTTGTTATTGTGTTTGTTTGTGTTCTATCCGGCAATGCTTCCGCGCGTATAGTGAAAGGTTTGTTCGCTAACAATTGGTATCAGAGCCCCGGTTGCTTGATAGTGGTCTTAGCAAACTTTATGGCAAGGATGATGAGATTCGATATTGAGAAGTTCGACGGAAAGATGAACTTTGGCTTGTGGCAGATTCAAGTCAAAGATATATTAATCCAACACGGTTTACACAAGGCGTTGAAGGGCAAGTCAACCCCTGCGAACCCTGAAGGCTCTGGAGATCCTAGTAAAGAAACGGCTAGTACTAGTTCTGAAAAACAAAAGATGAGCGATGATGATTGAGAGGATTTGGATGAGAGAGCTGCAAGTGCGATACGATTGTGCCTAGCCAAGAACGTTCTTGCAAATATTCATGGAACATATTCAGCGAAAGAACTTTGGGAGAGGCTTGAAGAATTGTATCAAGCGAATAGCGTCTGCAACCGGTTCTACCTGAAGGAGCAGTTTCACATGTTGCATATGACTGAAGGTACGAAAATTTCTGATCATCTAGGAGTGCTCAATGGAATTGTTTCAGAATTAGAGTCGATTGGAGTGAAGATTGATGAAGAAGACAAAGGTCTTAGACTCATCTGGTCCCTTCCACCGTCCTATGCGCACATGAAGCCAATCTTGATGCATGGGAGTTCAACCATATGTTTTGGAGATGTAGCGAACAAACTTATCTCTGAGGAACGAAGGCTAAAAAGTGAAGGTAAATCTTCTGATAACTTGGCTCTTTTGGTTGACAGGAAAAAGGGGAACTCCAAATGGAAAGTCACTTGTTGGGGATGTGGACAGTCTGGACACATCAGGAAGGATTGCAAAAATAAGAAGACAAGTGTGGCTAAGGGCTCCAAAGAGGGTGATCCGGCAATCGCCTCTCTTGAGTATGACGACTACAGCGATGCCCTCTAAAGGGGCATAAACATCCTCATGGCATGACCGCTAGTTGCCGTGAAAAGGATGTAGCTGATAGCGGGTCCACAATTGCGCACGGGCATTGGTTAGGAGGTGATGCAAGGTGTGTGGTGGACAAGGATGTCGATGGCTGAGCGAACTCCCTGGGAACCTAACGTGAGGAGTTGCACCACAATTTTCAGCAAGGTAAATTTCGACATGTGCCGGTGAAATCTTGGGATGGTTGTTTCCTAAGTGTTTATACCTAGTGGTGGGTATGTTTGATTCTTGGTGATGAGAATCGTAGCTGAGGACAAGTTTTGGGAATTCTCGTCATAAGGGAGGATTGTTGGATATGGCTCGAATTACCAATGATTACCAAACACGATTTACCAATGCGGAGACTTCCTGGAAACGTGAGAGCGTTTGAAAGTTTGAGATTATTGGTGAAGACATTCAAATAAGACAAATATAATTAAAGCATAAAAGTTAATTCTTGTCTTATATGATATTAATATGCCAAGGTAATTGTATTATTAAAGTTGTTGGCATTATAAAGAAAAGTCAACATTGAAGCAATCAAATTGAAATGAATTTGAGAACGCTGTTCAAATGGCAGCGTGTGTGCAGCGGCCAACCGCTGCGCATTGCGCTGCGCATTTGACAGCGGCAAGGCAGCGGTCAGTGTCAGGGAAGAGCGCTGTGATTTTTTCGGCAGCGGTTTGAGAGCGGTTTTATCACAGAGGAGCACGCTGTGCGAAGCGCTGCGAGAGCGCTGTGACATCGGCAGCGGACAACATGGTTTGGCGCGTGGATCACGGTTTTCTGAGTGGTCAAGTTCAACACGGTTTAGGAAGCAGGTGGCCAACTGCAACTTGAATCGTAGTTAATCACAAGCACGCGTTGAATCAGGAAATATGCATGGAAGAGGAAATATGTTGCTTCTAGAGTTCGAATGGGAAAAGGATTTCTCCTTGAAGTAAAGACTTGTCATAAATAGGAAATAGTATTTATGTGGAACAAGTAAATCTTGTATGACTAGGAGACAGATTTCCTTGTTAGTTTAAACTCCCTGTAATACATATAAATAGACCATAATAACTAGGTTATTAGTGGTGGAGCAAAATAGCAAATACTAGAGAGATCTCAAAGTGAGCATTAGGTGTAATTGGGTTTGGGGTATTATTTAGAGAAAGATCTTGAGTGTGTGGTTGTAACAATTTACTACATATTGGAACTTTTTCTTGTCGTCCTGACAGCCGTGGTTTTTTCCCTGATTTGGGTTTCCACGTAATTCTTGTGTTGTGTGTGCTTGGATTTTGATTTACTTCTCTTCATCTATCTTTTCTTTGTTATTGTGTTTGTTTGTGTTCTATCCGGCAATGCTTCCGCGCGTATAGTGAAAGGTTTGTTCGCTAACACAAATCAACGGATCCGAATCGTTTATCCTTTCTTTTATCGATTGTTGTTTGTGTTGAATTCTCCGCTATCTCAGTTGGTATTTGAGGCCTATTATTCTAGTATCTGTGCGCGGATCAACAGATTAATAGTAGGGTTCGCTTCCGGTATTCGTGTGCGAATCAACGGATCCAAATCGTTTATCCTTGCTTTTTATCGATTGTTGTTTTGTGAATCTTCCGCTGCATCAGTTGGTATCAGAGCCATTGAGTCTACCATTGTGCTAGGCTCATCGATCAACAAACCATAACAAACTACTTCTCCATTAGCTATTCACCTGCCATATTTCTCAACAAAAAAAAAAAAAAAAAAAAATCAAATTCTCATGAATCCCCAAAACAAAATTTCCACCTACCATTCATTGTTTTTCGATGACGATTATGTGTCGGACCCGATTATCGTTGACTTCGATAAGCCGCCAATTTTTGATGAGGAATATGTGACGGAACCTGTTGTCGTCAATTTTGATAAACCATCGGTTATCGATGAAGATTTGTCCCAGAACGAGCAGCATGAGAGGAACTCAATTTTTTAGGATTATTTCTATGATGTTGTTGTGTTTCATCATTCAACGTCATCTTCAACTTGTTTGTTCCTCAAAGTTGTCAAAATTCAAGGACGAATTTTCTGCACACTGGAGAGAATGATGCAGGAGATATTATTGAAGATTTTATTGAAGACTTTTTATTTTAAAAATATTCTTGTAATTAATATCGATTATTATGTTTCTTTTAATTGTATATTTAATTAGGTAATTAAATATTTTATGATTTGATTTTATTAAATCAAATCTTATTTCCTTATTAGATAGGTTTTTAATGTTTTAGGATTCTAGTATTTTTAATTTCCATTGTTATCTCAATTATCAATTATCTCTTTATAGGGAAATTGATAATTTTATTGCTTTACTAGTTATTTTAGGTTTCTTTTAGGTTTTTATTTTTCTATTAAAAGACAATGTACTCTAACAGGGATTTGAGTTTTTGAAGATTAATAAAATTGTGGAAAGAGCATCTCTTTTTATCCAATTTCGGTATCCTGAGTGGATCAACGAATTTGAAGCCTTTTATTCTGGTATCTGTGCACGGATCAACATATTAATAGTAGGGTTCGCTTCCGGTATTAGTGCACGAATCAATGGATCCGAATCGTTTATCCTTTCTTTTATCGATTGTTGTTTATGTTGAATTTTCCGCTACCTCAGTTGGTATTTGAGGCCTATTATTCTGGTCTCTGTTCGCGGATCAACAGATTAATAGTAGGGTTCACTTCCGGTATTCGTGCGCGAATCTATGGATCTTAATCGTTTATCCTTACTTTTTATCGATTGTTGATCGATTGTTGTTTATGTTGAATTTTCCGCTACCTCAGTTGGTATTTGAGGCCTATTATTCTGGTATCTGTGCGCGGATCAATAGATTAATAGTAGGGTTCACTTCCGGTATTCGTGCGCGAATCTATGGATCTTAATCGTTTATCCTTACTTTTTATCGATTGTTGTTTTGTGAATCTTCCGATGCATCAGTTAGTATCAGAGCCATTGAGTCTACCATTGTGCTAGGTTTATCGATCCACAAACCATAACAAACTACTTCTCCATTAGCTATTCACCTTCCATATTTCTCCCAAAAAAATAAATCATAAAAAATCAAATTCTCATGAATCCCCTAAAAAAAATTTCCACCTACCATTCATTGTTTTTCGATGACGATTATGTGTCGAACCCGATTATCGTTGACTTCGATAAGCCGCCAATTTTTGATGAGGAATATGTAACGGAACCTGTTGTCGTCAATTTCGATAAACCATCGGTTTTCGATGAAGATTTGTTCCAGAACGAGCAGCATGAGAGGAACTCAATTTTTGAGGATTATTTCTATGATGTTGCCGTGTTTCATCATTCAACGTCATCTCCAACTTATTTGTTCCTCAAAGCTGTCAAAATTCAAGGACGAATTTTCTCCACACTAGAGAGAATGATGCAGGAGATATTATTGAAGATTTTATTGAAGACTTTTTATTTTAAAAATATTCTTGTAATTAATATCGATTATTATGTTTCTTTTAATTGTATATTTAATTAGGTAGTTAAATATTTTATGATTTGATTTTATTAAATCAAATATTATTTCCTTATTAGATAGGTTTTTAATGTTTTAGGATTCTAGTATTTTTAATTTCCATTGTTATCTCAATTACCTCTTTATAGGGAAATTGATAATTTTATTGCTTTACTAGGTATTTTAGGTTTCTTTTAGGTTTTTATTTTCTATTTAAAGACAATGTACCCTACCAGGGATTTGAGTTTTTGAAGATTAATAAAATTGTAGAGAGAGCATATCTTTTTATCCAATTTCGGTATCCTGAGTGGATCAACGAATTTGAAGCCTATTATTCTGGTATATGTGCGTGGATCAACAGATTAATAGTAGGGTTCGCTTCCGGTGTTCGTACGCAAATCAACGGATCCGAATCGTTTATCCTTTTTTTTTATCGATTGTTGTTTGTGTTGAATTTTCCGCTACCTCAGTTGGTATTTGAGGCCTATTATTCTGGTATCTATGCATGAATCAACAGATTAATAGTAGGGTTCGCTTTCGGTATTCGTGCGCGAATCAACAGATCTGAATCGTTTATCCTTGCTTTTTATCGATTGTTGTTTTGTGAATCTTCCGCTGCATCACTATACCCTATACCTCACATTTAGGTTTACATCTAGGTTTATGAGTTGTCGGTAATGGTTAAAAAAAAAAACACTGTGGATAATGATTTATATTTTCTTTCAGTTAACGGTTAACACCCAACTATATTTGTATTAAATGTGCTGAAGGTACGTTACGAGGTTGTGAGTTTGAGTCCTCTCCATTCTAAAAAAACCTTGAATTTATGTAATATTTAAAAAATATATATATTAAAAAAAAAGATACTGAAAGTAGAAGGGATGCAAATTCAATTTGAATATTAGTTACAAATGCTTTTATTTTAGAAACCTTTAGTTTTGAATTTAAAACCATAAACATGAGATCCTTTAGTTTTGAATTTAGAAAGAAATTCCCTACGCAAGGGGATTTTGGTATACAATCATTTTACTAAATTTGAAAACACTTAGGGGTCGTTTGTTTTTTCCACTTAAGACTTAATGGGTCTGAATCATAATTATTAAGTTGTTTTGTTTGTTTTTTTAAGTGGTCAAACAACTTAAAAATACCAAAAAACAACTTAAAATAAAAAGTAAAAAATCCTGACTTTTCACTTAATTGTAAATCACTGAATTGCATTAAATGCAATCTAAAATCTTTTCTTCCGATACTATCCTCTATATATAACATATTTCCAATTTGATCATAATTATATATTATATAGAAATCTTTATTTTAATATATTGCTTATTTTAAATAGCTTTAAAAAAAAAAAAATTATAATCACTTCTCATATTAGTATTTAATATCAATACTTTATTATGATATTAGGGTGATTTATTTATATATTATTTTTTTTAGAGTGTTTTGTGTGAGTTTTCCTGCTCCCCTTTTATTTTATTTTATTAATTTTAAAAAAAATCCCTTTTCTTTTCTTAGTAAAAATAAAGTTTGTTTGTAATCAAAGAAGAAGATCATGATCATATGTGTTCATACATAATTATTATTTTTGGATTGTTTTGATTCTATATTATATGTATAATTGTTTAACATGGGTATAGATGTAAAATTACTTATTTTCAGACAATTTTATTTGTAAAAAATAAACATGTTGACAGTACATTCAGATGTGAGGAAAAAAAAAACAAACATGTCATTCAGATTCAGGTTTCAGTCACTATTCAGTGTTCAGTAAAATTCAGGACTATTCAGTCTTCAGACAAAAAAACAAACGACCCCTTAGTGTTGTGTTTCGGTATAAAATGAGTAGATATTCTTTAAATTTAAAACTATATAGTTATTTTTGAAAAATGATAAACTGTTGCAATTCTCGTATTACAAGTAATATAATAGATTTATTGGAACATATCAAAATCAAACAATAAATATACGGTTCGGCTCATATCTCTATTACTCACACTGTCATATACATACTTATTAAATGTGTATAGTAGAACTCGAACACAACATTTGTATTACATATATCAATCCCAGTGGGCATGACCGCACGGCCATGGTCATTGGATTTTTATTTTTTAAACTATTCTAGAGGTCAAATCTGTCCAGTTACATGGTTTCGATTCAAGACCAAACGGCCTAGAAGTTTTGCAATAAGTCAAATAGTAATTACGACTTAATACATTAATTAGCAATAATGTTGTATGTATATGGCACTTGGCAACTTGTTGCATGTATTAATATGATCTAACCCTTGTCAATACATTAATACACCGCCAAATATGGTTGGTGATATATGACAGTATGACACATTCACCTTAAGGATGACAAAAATCTCGACTGTCCCCAAACTGATGGGGATATCCGATCCGTTTGAGACAGATTTGGAGTATTTAAAATAAGGATTGGGTCGGAGTCGGGCCAAACGTTGTTTCCTGGTTTGTAGCTGCAGGGTCTGGTCGGGTCAATCTTAAACATAATTATGGAGTTAATATAACTGTTGTTATATTGATATGATGAAATATACTGTATATATTTTTTGTTTTATTTTTTTACATCACACTGGCTTTGAATATGACATTTTGGTACATCTTCATGCAGTGATGATAACTCAAACCTAGGAAATTGTTGTACAGAATGAATGCTCTTGAGTATTATCAAGTCACATTGGGTGGTGGTAAGAAAAATGTGTCTTGGACAGTAGAAATAATTAAATCTAATACAGGGATATATGAATTATTTTTTATGAATTATTTTTTGGCATACATATGGCAACACTCTGTCAGTTCTGTCTCCAATGTAGTTTCTTCGCACTTTCCTTGATACGACGCAACTACTGGGATACTTGACCTTTCATATTCAAGGCAGAGAAATATCAAATTCATTTTGATCGATTTAGCAGGCTTGAGAAGTCCAGGTCTCTGCTGGACTCCTAGAAAATGGATGTTTGAATCTTCTCTGCTCTTTTTCTCACGTATTGACTACACCAAGACCTTTTATATTCAAGGCAGAGAAATATCAAATTCGTTTTGATCGATTTGGCAGGCTTGAGAAGTCCAAGTCTCAGCGGGACTCCTAGCAAATGGATGTTTGAGAAATATCTTTTTCTCACGTATTGACTACACCAAGACTATTAAGAGAATGACTTATATAGGAAGTCGATAGAAAACCTGGAAAACTCTTCAGAATAAACGAGATTGGTTTTGTTGAACTAAAACTTAACGGAAATCTATTGATTCAAAAGTCATAGAATTTAACCAAGTTATAATGAATTGTGATTTGTGATTTGTGTAGGAAGGAAAATAGCTGCAAAATAGAAATTACTTCGCCTCGCATTACTAGGGATGTCAAAAATCCCTATAGGTATGGGCCCCCCGGGACCCACCCCGTTTGCGGTGGGTTTGGTACATGTTAGATTTGATTTTAAAATCCAATTAATTTTGGGACGGGGAATGGTATTTTGATCCCTGCTCCCACTTTACTTCATTTTAATTTTGACATGGCACTTACACAACCGTCATCCTTAATTGTAGCCAACAATTACTTTACCATTTAAAATATCTTATTCTTTTGATCAATGCATGACTAATGCTATATATATTTCAACCAATGCATGATGGTCCTTCAATCAATGCATGACTCACATCCCAATTTGTCAGTTGTATTCCATCAATATATTAATTTGTCACATACCCTATTTGGGGGAAAAAATTTATGAAAAAATGGGGAAATGGGAGGGATGGGAAACCTATATCCATCCCCATTTCCCCAATGACATCCCTAAATGATGGGTCCGCTATTGATAAAAAGAGAAAAAAGAGGGTGAGAATTGGTTGAATAGTGGATCTTTGTTTGTGTCTGATAAAAAGAAAAGAGGGTGGGAATCGGTTGAATGGTGGGTCTGCATGCTTGCGTCTCATAAAAAGAACGGAAAGGAAGGGTGCTGATTGATTTGTAAGGTCCACAATTATTTTGTTTTTTTATTTGATATTCATTTCGGATTTGAAGAGTAGCTTTGGCCTACGGGAGTACGAGATTTTGGTAGATAAGAAATTTCTAGAATCCCATCTTGGATTTGAAATATAAGGACATGTCCTATAGGCGTTTTTTAGCCTATTTTCGTTTTTGTTTTCTAAAAATGATTTCGAATTCGTGTTCGTTAACCGTTTTCCATTTTATTTTCAAAATACAAAAACAAAATCAGTGTTAAAAGTAGAAATTTTGAAAAGAAAAAAAGAAGAAGATGTTTTCTTTGTTTTTGTTTTTGTTTTTCAAAAAAAATAACAAAAAAATTATTATTTTTTCTTTTTTTGTCTTGAACGAGATCTTCATCATCAGATATTTCTTTCCCATCTTCATCTTCTTTCTTCCTTCACAGATCTTCCTCCTACTCCGCTTGCCGCCGATTGCCGCTCACCATCGCCGATCTGGTCTTCTTCTTCTTCTTCCTCTTTCTCCTCCTTCGCTCACCGTCGATCTGGTCTTCTTCTTCCTCTTACTCTTCTTCTTCTTCTTCCTCTTCCTTCTCCTCCGCTCGCCACCAATCTGGTCTTCTTCTTCCTCTTCCTCTTATTCTTCTTCTTCCTCTTCCTCCTCCTCCGCTTGCCAATCTGGTCTTTGATCTTTTTCTTCTTCCTCTTTTTCTTCTTCTTCCTCTTCCTCCTCCGCTCGCCGCCGATCTGCTCTACTTCACCTCTCACCGCCGATCGTCGCTTGCCGCCGCCGATCTAGTCTTCTTTTACAACTAGTCTTCTTCTTCCTCTTCTTCCTCTTCAGCTATTAACTTTTGTTTAATTCATAAATTACATTATAAAATTTTTATTGGTAATTATTTAATCAATTTGTTTGTAATTGTTATAATATTAAACAAAATGTAAAAATTGATATTTTAATTTTCGATAGTTTTCTATTAGCCTACCAGACGTGTTTTTCCCGTTTTTAGTTTTAAAATACGGATTTCAGTATATGCTATCAGACGCGTTTTTGAATTTCGAAACCGAAACCAAAAACACTGTTTTCATTTTCATTTTTCTTTTCGAAAAACAACAAATGAAAAACGCTTACAGGACGGCCCCTAAATTATTTACTATTTAATCTGATGTCATGTGGTGACATCTGTTTCCTTATTATTTATTTTTCATTTTTTTTTTTTTGTTGATATTATTTATTTTTCAGTTTTTATACATACAATTATTACTCGATTCATGATGGTTAAAATAAAAAATAAAAAAAATTACTCGATGGTTGTTGACTTCCACACACATACAAACCAAACTATACCAAAGGTATCAATACAACTTATTAGTTTATTCTTTAGGTTCTTTTTTTTGGCGTTTGAGAGATGTGATCCAAAAAAATGCATAAAATTCGACAACCAAAAATGGGTTTTATTTAGGATGGCAAACAACTAAGCCAATCTTATCTTTTCTAACTCTTCTAAGCATATATACACCGGTAACACTATAAAGAAAAGTGATATTTATAAACATTTAAAAATGCTGTAAGAACCTTTTTACGGCATTTACTAAAATGTCATGATTACGTAAAAGAATGTCAAAGTATTATAGCATTTCAAAAATGCCGTATAAAACATGGTAGAATATTGAATAACTTGTCATTGCAATTAACATTGAAATTGAATATTCAAAAACTAGCATAACATCAAATTGTTTTTAAAGTCTACAACAAATGCCATATTACAGCAAAGTCTACTCATTTGCTAAGGTAGAATCCTACTGCTAGCCCTGTCCATCGACTAGGTATTAACCCGGTGGCAACAACCTACAAAAATGAATGAAAAAATAAATAAAATAAAAAAATTAGATGATTTATCAAAACAAAAAGTCCATTTCCAGTAAATGATCAAAAACTGTTTGAAGAACTTACAAAGGTGCATGCACAAAATTCTTTACTTGCAGAACCCCAAATCCAAAATACTCAAAAGCAAAGTGAATCCAAAGTGTTCCATAGATCTATTCAAAAACTTACAGTAAACAAAAAATGTCAAGGTAAAGATATTTTAAGTCCTTCAACTTTTAAAGAACAATCCAAGCAGACAAATCAAAGAATGCATGATCAGACAGAATTCTACCAAAAGAAATTAAACAAACTCAAAAGCACCCAAATATCAATCAACACAAATGAAAACTTGATAGACAATACCCAACAAACCTTCAACATGTGACACGTCAATAAAAGTTAACTTAATCGTTTTTTAAAGGGAGAATCGCAAATACCCCCCAACTTTTAAGTTAATGGCAAATCAAACCCTCTGGTTTGAACAATCAGCAAACAACCCCTTACCGTTAAGAACCCTTGCATTTTTTGCTGCATGTAGGGGGTTATTTGCTGATTTGTAGGGGGTTATTTGCTGATTGTTCAAATTTGTAGGGGGTTGTTTGCTGATTGTTCAAACCAGAGGGTTTAATTTGCCATTAGCTTAAAAGTTGGGGGGTATTTGCGATTCTCCCTTTTTTAAATATAATAAAATTTCTCATTAATATTTAATTATAACACATGCATACAACCTTGTTTTGATCATCAAGAAAGATGGTGTAAACGGTAAATATATAGAAAGCGATTGCATATATCTAGCTTCTTGTGATTTCAAGCACCACGGGCCTTTGACAGTTGGCCTTGCAAGCTTGTCTCGAAGTCTTTGGCAACTTTCGATAGTGAATTATACGATGAACCCACGATGCTCAAAGCATTGTGTGCACTGCATTTTAGTTCCATCACTCTACTTCTAATTCCATCACCTTCTTTGTCCACCATGATTTTTCTCACCATCCTCTCTATCTCCTCCCTCTCCACGATCGGGGTCATCGAAAACTCCTTCGATCGGACGGCCACGCCGAGCTCCTCCGTCAACATGGTTGCGTTCATCTTTTGCTCGGCGTATAAAGGCCATGCAATCATAGGCACACCGTTCATTACACTCTCCAGGGTTGAATTCCACCCACAGTGTGTTAAAAATCCACCTATTGATGGGTGGGACAATATCTCAGCTTGTGGAGCCCACATTGGGACGACCAATCCCTTATCAGAGTTACGTGTCAAGAATCCATCGGGCAAGTAATTTGGAGTGCCATCAGAGCCGTTGGTGTCTACTTTGAAAAACGCCCCAGATGCATCATCGTCCATGGGTGGACGTACCACCCAAACAAATCTCTGCTGACTCAGCTCCAGTCCCCATGCCAGCTCGATCATTTGATTGGACGATAAAGTCCCTCCACTTCCAAACGACACGTACATCACAGATTCACTGGGTTGCTTCTCTAGCCAACCCAACACAGAATCCTCCTGAACCGGCGCCGGTCTGACTTGCATCACCGGCCTCACCAGTGGACCGATTGGATAAACCGGTACCTTAGTCACCCTCCCTAACGACGTCGTATCTCTCATGGCTGCAAGCGTTGTGGGCTCCAAATCCTCCCACGTGTTAATCAAAATACCATCAGCGGTTGGTATTTCAACACCCAAACGCAAGTACTCAACATATACTTGATCTTTTGGGTCCAAAAAGGCCTCCAGTGTATCCTCGAACCGGACCGGTTTGCAACCCGGAATCATCAGCGGTTTTTTATGGTTGATATGTTCTTCTTCAAGCCTCTTATCAATGGTGGGAAAATACGCTGTGGCTGAAAGAAACCAAGCATTGGAAGCAATGAACACGTACTTCAACATTTCGAACTCGTCAGCAATCGCCATAGCTTCACTGCCAAATAAGTCCACGACCAAAGCCGTAGGACGAAGCTTCTCCGTTGTTGAGATTATTGCTGATCGTAGGGCCGGCAAGGTCTCACGCATCATCACGATTATTTTGGTAACTATAGACGCGTCAGGGTCAACTAGACCGGATATGTTGACCGGAGGGAGCGAGACAACGTTGAGGAGTTTGGGGTTTGGTAAATTGCGAAGGTGGGACTCAACAGTTGTGGTATCGGTAGCCACAACAAAGATGGTGACGTGGAACTCATGTTGAACGACAAGTCGTTTGCCGAGCTCGAGGACTGGGATCAGGTGTCCCATGCCAGGGCTAGCGAGGAGTGCAACATGAGGTTTTGTGCTTTTCATGACTATGGACTTCAAAGATGGAGAGTGATTAATTGATGAAAGAGAAGAGGAGGCAACTCAGGTAAAGTGTTCGAAATGGTTTGTGCTCGATGCATAAACTTGACAAGGTATTTATAGATTGGCAAAGTTGCTGTAGCGTTTGGACTGAAAATGATTTTTCAATTTTTTTTTTTATAATATATCACTTACACGGAAATACTATCGGGCACATCACTTTTTTGTAGAGATGGTAGTGCATCTTCATTCTATAGTAGTGGTGAAGGGTTCAACTCTCACCATGCCCATTTTAAAAACATATATGATAGTTATCTGAACCGCACATGTATTGTCTGATTTTAACAAGTCTTGACAATCATATTGTAATAGTTGTAATACTTTTAAAAAATAATAATAAACTAAAATATTGTCCGTCTGAATTAAAGTGTCTTTTATCATTATGACCGAACATGAAACATTGTCATTTAATTTTTTTTTTTTCAAAAACACAGAAAAAAATTCGTAATAATTTTTTCTTCTATGTTTGTCAATTATTGTTAATAAAATATAAAACGGTTGAGTCGGCTGTGGAGACATTTGTATTACGCATATCAATCCCATTCAATTGATACGTTAAAGAGCAATTTCAGAGAGGGTCTAGTGGTCTACACTCTACTTTTATGGCCTGCGAAGAAGATGCAAGGGTTTATTCCACCGCAACAAAAAATATTTTTTATAATATAAGAATGTTTCAAAATCTATTAATTTATATAATTAACTGTTATTGATGATTTGACGAGACCAATTTAGCTCAATGGTAAACCCCTCACACCTATTGTGGGTTCGAGACTTCGAGTCATGACCCCTCAGTAATCCAAAAATATTGTAATAATTCAAATAAAAATATAATAATTTGTATTTTTCTATATTTTCTTTCGGCTAACACTCAACTATATATATATATTAAATAATGACAAGATGAAGTTTGTCTAGTTGTATACAGGGGCAGCTCAAGGGTAGCAAAGGCTTTAGGCGAAAATTTAAAATGAGGCCTTGCGATTCCACATCCATTTTTATTTTTATTTTTTTTTGCTCTAGTTACAAATTTATCAAGAGCCCCAATTTGCGAATCAAATAATTTTTCTATTCTTTTTTTTTTTTTTTAGTTTTTTATATCCGGATTCGTATTTTCTACTAGACATGTCGAATATCTGATTATCAGTTATCAAAGCTTAAAAAAAAAATTGTTACAGTTGAAAATAAAATAAATAAATAAAAATAAAGTAATAGATTTTGGAACAATTAAATCTGGAATATTTATGAAAGAGTACGTAGAAAAACAATAAGAGAGTTTAATTTTGTAGTAGGAGAGTTTGATTGAACATAGAAGAATATAAAATAATAGATTTTAGTATGAATATATAATTAAAAAAAAAATTAACCGTATAAAGAAAAAATAACAACATTAATGTGTAATAATTTTTTTAGGAAAACGTTAATGAGTATTTAAGTCCGCTTAAATATTGTTTATATGAAAATAGGAATCTTTACTTGAAAATAGGAATGAATGGTAATTTATAAGTTTAAAGAGATATTTTTTGAATAATAAATAGAAAGATAAATATTGGATATTAATTATTAATATATATATATAGAGATAATAAAAATATGGGGCATTGATATTAAGTGAGGTCTTAGGCAACTACCTCAGTTTCCTAGAGGTCCAGCCGGCCCTAATTGTATACTCCTCACATCAAATCAAGATATTGTAGATTTGAGTCATGTCCCCATTTTCCAAACCCGAAAATATTGTAATATTTTAAAAATAAAATGTGATGAATTAAATGAGATGCAAATTCAATTTGAATATTATTTCAATATTATGTAAAACCATAAATATGATATTCTCAAAAACTATTTGACTTTAACCATATTTCAAAAACAATCTGCAAGGGGGGTTTGGGTATTCGATCATTTAACTAAAATTTGAAAATACATGGTGTTTTTTGGTATACAATGAGGAGATTTTCATTTAAATTCAAAACTATATAGTTATTTTTGAAAAAAAGTATCAAACTATAGGGAAGTTTTTGCAATTCTCTTTTTACAAGAATAAATACAATAGGTTTATCAGGCCTTATAAAAATCAAACAATACACATAAATATACGGTCCAAATATCTATTCTTATGCTTGTAAAATGTATATGTGTGGTGGGATTTGGACGTTCTGTGGAAGAAAAGATACCGTGCCAACTAATTTAAGACGTTCTGTAGAAGAAAAGATACTGTGCCAACTAATCTAAGAGATGATAAGCAAAATTCTATGTTGCATATAATTTATTGCTTGTAATATAAAACAGTTGAGTCCACTATGGGCGACATTTGTATCTGTCTATCTGATATCAATCCAAGTGAGCATCGATACGGATTTATTTATTTATTTTTAAAACTATACTAGATATTAATAATATATGAGTCAAATTAATTTAGAATTTTGTTTTTACTTATATATTTTCATATTTTAAAAATAATTATTTAAATATCGAGTCAAGATATGTCTTGAAATAATGGTTTAACACATATCTGACCAGGTTACATGGATTGAAACCATGTAATTGGTTAGATCATGAATATTACGTGTTCAAATGGGCGTCCTACTACATGGTTTCCATTCAAGACCAATCGACGGAGAAGCTTTACAAGAGCGCATTTGGTTATATGCATTAATTGATAATAATGTTATATGTATGTATTAATATCTTACACATTAAAATATTAATACATACATATATATATGTACAGATTTTCTATTATCAGTTCGTTTTGATAATAAATATATCAGGACGAAGAATGTGAACTATTAGATTTACATACTTTTATTCAAAGTGTATGTATTGTCAAAACTTCTCCATAATCTGTGGTACACATTCTTCGTCCTCATATATTTATTATCAGGACGAACTGACAATAGAAAGACTGTATATATGTATGCATGTACAAGATGTATATATATACATTAATTGATAATAATGCTATATGTTCATAATAATCCAACAATTTGACACATTAAAATATTAACACATACATATAGCATTATTACCAATTAATGCATATAACCAATTACCCTCTTGCAAAGCTTCTCCGCTGATTGGTTTTGGATGGAAACCATGTAGTAGGACACCCATTTGAACACGTAATATTCAGGATCTATCCAATTAAATGGTTTCGATCCAAGAACAAACGCCCTAGAACTCTAGAAGCAGTAATAATGTTGCATGTAGTAATATGATATAGCCCTTGTCAATACATTGTAATATTCAAGGCAACGTTTTCTTCTCACTTTCCTTGACACACGCAACTACGACTGGAATAGACCTTTTATAATATTCCATTCAAGGCAACTACGAGTAAAATAAAATTCGTTTTGATTTAACAGGCTTCACAAGTCAAGGTCGTCCTCCCACGATTTGAATCTTCTCTGCTCTTTTTCTTACGTATTGACTACACAAAGAATATAAGTATATATTGATCAACGCAATAAACATCTCCGCATCATCTTGTACTCATACTGCGCTCGATTAAATCAATGGTTTACATTAATTCTATTTTTTTTAGTAAATATATAAAAAGTAATTGAAATAATCCAGACTATTAATTTATTATATTAAACACGTGTCAATAAATTATAAAGTGGGGACAAGGTGAGGAGAGGAAATGTGAGAAGATGATCCAGATCCGTATAATATATATCATCATAAGTTATCATTAATATATGGTTGAGATATGATATTATATAATATATTATTAAAAAAAAATTTGAATCAATTTATTCAAGAAAAAACTATAAATTGGAAAAGAAGCCTTTGTCCTTCAAGATTTTGTATAATTGTATCATACCTTACACTGAATCTATTAAAATAATAATAATAATAAATTAATGAAACAAAAAAATAAAAAATGCCTGTATAATTGTAATTAATGCTTCAATTTCTAGTCCAATATTGTTTAATAGCCTTCTCATCAATAATCGTCGGCTGCGTCCCTCAACTATGTACACTTGTGCAGTCACGACAAAAGAAAATGCAAGTACAATTCTATCGTGCATACAGTGCCAACTGCCAACTAAATCTAAGAGGTGACACGCAAAAATTTTTGTTGCATATAATTTATTGCTTGTAATATAAAACAGTTGAGTCCATTATGGGCGATTTTTTTTTTTTTTTAAGAATTACATTTACAAATATTAAAATATGGCAGTCAGAACCTGTCAAGATGAGATAATTTATATGCGGTCAGGATAACTACTCTTACCAATCGAGAGAAAATTTCTCATATAAGCTTATAAAATATCTATGGTGAGACTTGAACCTGTGACCACCAGGTGTAGAAGGGAGATGCACTACCATCTCTACTAACTAGATGATATATTATTGATATCAATCCCAATGGGCATCGCTACAGAATTTTATTTTATTTTATTTTTTAATTTTTTTTTAAAAAAACTATTCTATAAGTCAAATTAATGCAATAAATTCCTAAAACAAGTTGACAAATTTAAATATTAATACATGCAATATAGCATTATTACAAATTAATGCATGTAACCAATTGCCCTCTTGTAAGGCTATTCTGCGGATTGATCTTGGATGGATGGAAGTCAAAATTATGTTGTGAGTGATGTGAATTAACAACTCAAATCACTATCATTGAACATAGGTTTGTTGAACACGAGTTTAGATAAAAGAAATAATTAAATCTTATACAGTGATGAATTATTGTTTGTTTGCGGTTGGCACTATCACTTCTGTCTCCGATGTACTTTTCTTCTTATTTTCCTTGATACAACACGACGCAACTACTGGGATACTTGACATAATGACATTTTATAATATTCAAGGCAGAGAAAATTCAAATTCGTTTTGATTTAACAGGTTTTACAAGTCAAGGTCCCCAAATCCCTAGAAAATGGATTTTATTTTCTTTTTACGATATTTATTAACTCGGGAGTAAGTATTTTTTAAAAAACTTTCATTATTAACTTGGGATTATGTATTTTTTTGAAAATGTTCGTTATTAGTAAGATTCGAGCCACTTACCTGGAAATCATTTGTTCAAGCCAGCCTCAAACTCGTTTATCTACCAGCCTTTAACTCGTTCATCTACCAGCTAAGTTACGCCACTGTCGACGTAAATGGATGTTTCACGTTTGAATCTTCTGTGCTCTTTTTCTTACTTTATGATTACACCAAGACTATATAGTATATATTGATCAACGCAATAAACGGTCTAAACTTCTTTTTAATTTATTTTTATTTTATTGAAACACGTCTAAACAACAAGAAATAGAGAGAATGACAGAGGAAGTCAATGTAAAACCTGGAAAAACTTTTCAGAGTAAACTTTTCAAAAGTCGTAGAATTTAAGCAAAAGTTAATATGAATTGTTATTTGTATAGAACAGAAAATACTGCAAAATAGAAATTACTTCACGCGTTACTTAAGAAACTATTTATCTTTACCAATAATATGATGCACTAGGTTAAGCAAATATGTCACAGAGAATACAATAAATAAAGTTCTTATGTTTAATTTTGTTGTGCACTTATATATATATATATATATAATTTTTCTATTATCAGTTCGTCCTGATATAAAATATATCATATCATGATGAAGAATGAAGACCATTAGATTAAAAACTTGGACTCAAAGTATATGCACTTGTCAAAACTTCTTCATAATCTATGGTCTACATTCTGCATCATGATATATTTTATATCATGACGAACTATAATAGAAAGAATATATATATATATATTAAACTAGGAACACTGATAATGACAAGATTGTATGCAAGGAAACAATTACAAGGTAGCATATATATGTTTATTTTAAGAGATAAAACTAGTGATTGTCACTCAATATGGTTTGGTGAGTTGGTAGTAAATGACGTTTATTCAGTCTGTCAATATTTTAAGTTTGAATTATGCAGCAGGAGATAGTGGAAACCTTGAAGTCAGTCATACAAAGAAATCTAATATAAGATATTTTTTGAATACTTTGAATAATTTTTATCATGCACATTAGAAACATTTCAATTTTGTGTTAAATTTTGGACTAGTTGGCAACTTGGCATATAGATTGTTGTTACGATCTAGATACTCACACTTGAAAAGGACTACAACTATAAATATATATAATTAATTTGTTATCTTACAAATAATAATAAGAATAATAATAATAATTTCATATTTCAATTTTTTGTCGTCAAACTAATTTATAAGCTTAAAAATCTTGATAGTTCTGAAAATCTTGATGAGATTTAATTTACGATCTTTTATTCAAGATTTTTAAAGCTTTGGTGAAGACTATTTAGATTGCCCTTAATCTAGTAATTAAAAAAAATCCCTATCCAATGTATATAATATATATCGTGCACGATAAGTTATCAGTTATATATGGTTGAGACTTGAGATGTGATATTATATAATATATTTATAAAAAAAAAATTGATCAATTTTTTTTTTAAATTGATCAATTTATATAATTATTAGTCTATGTTTATTCAAGAAAAAACTATAAATTTACTTCAAAAAAATAAAACTATAAATTGGAAAATAAGCCTTTGTCCTTCAAGATTTTGTATAATTGTACAATAATGAATGCTTCAATTTCTAGTCGAATAATGTTTAATAGCATTCTCATCAATAATTGTCGGCTGCGTCCCTCAACTATGTGCACTTGTGCAGTCACGAGCACGACAAACGAAAATGCAAGTAAAATTTGAAACCAAATTAAGTTTTTTTTTTTTTTTTTTTGGCGAATAACTCCCAGGTCAAAGGTTTGAATCCTACCAATGGATGGCGAAAGCTTTCAACAAAATATCTGATCCCAGATTAATAGATGTAGTTAAAAAAAAAAAGATATGAAGCCACGTGGCTCTAATTAATCAAAAGATTATTTATGTCTGATGTGCGACATTAAAATTTTATTGTCAACAAAAAAGTTTAATTATTCATATCTATTAAGCTATATCTATAGCACAACTGCACAACGTATTTTATAAACTTATGTGTAGTATTTTTTATTTTATTTTTGTTGTTGTGCGAGTATACAATACACAATGATCCTAGGTATCACATAATCAAATCTTCATATTAATTTGCGTCAAAAGGGGTATAGTTCAGCTGTTAGATGGACGAACTTGTAACTTGGGTAGATGATTCCCAGATCAGTGGCTCGAATCCTACCAATAGCGAAAGCTTTCAAAAAAAAATATATGATCCGAATTAATAGATATTCTAAAAAGAAAAAAAATATCTTCATATTAATTGTAGGCAATTTTTTATATTTTTTATATTTTTGGTCATAAAAAGCTTTGGAAGTTATTAATTGTAGGCAAGTTGAAGCAGCGGTTCATGAATCATGGGTCGTTTTATTAAATTATTGAAGAACTTAAATACTAAATTTGGACCCATGCTATATCCAGATATAGAAAACGATTTTACAGGACAATGACAACTGGAGGGAGATTGGAGAATAAATTCAGATGAACCTGTAGTCTTCCACAAAAAAATAAAAATAAATAAATAAAAATAAAAAACTAATTAATTAATTAATTAATTAATTAAAATAATAATAATAATAATAATAATAACAATAATCTGATTTTTTTTTTTCTATCACCGCCAATAATTAAGACGGCAATCGAATTATATCGCTAAATTGTCTTTCTCAAATGAGATACAAAAGTAAGGATATGTAATACTTCAGAAATCGACAATTTTTTATTTTTTTATTTTTAAAGGAATATTATAAAATTGTTATTGTATTTGAAAATTAAACAAAAATCTGAACTAACTAAAATTAGTGTTGATATGGCCATCCAATCCAATGTGACCTGGTGGAAAGGATGCTCATTCAGCATGTCGACTTAGTAAATATTATTAAGGAAAATTACAATTAAGGCAAAGAAATTTGTAGTCATGATATTAGCAATTCTCCTGCAATCAAGGAAATCTCAAATCAATTCCCATGATCAAGGAAAGTCATTCATAATTGCACAGATACTCCAGCCATCAAGGACGAGTTCTTCATTCCAAAAGTCAAGAAATCAATTCTTTGATTTTATTAGTCAATTTGTACATAATATCTCTTGAAATATTTTTTCCTTTTTTTATGTTGTAATGATCTTAGAAGTTATTTGTAATATATATTCAAGAAAATCTTTCGATAAAAATTAATGCTTCCTTCAATCTATACTTTTTCAGAGTTCCTTTTATATGGTATCAAAGTTTCTTTTATTAAGGAAAATGACTATGAATTGCTAAGATCATGGGAATTGATTTGAGAATTGATTTGAGGTTCCTTGACTACAGAAGAATTGCTAAGAGCATCTCCAATGCAACCGTGGATTGTGAAAAAATTGGATGCCAACTATGCTGGATAGACATTGAGTTCAAATATACTTCTCCAATGCAACCATCACCATTCAATGTCAAGTTGATGCGGCAAAAAAAATATATTAGACGTTGCTAACATGACCGTCTACTTTCAGGCGGTATATTGCACAGCTATTTTTTCGGTTGACTCAGCTAAGAGTATCTCCAATGTAAAAGTGGCTTG
This sequence comes from Acer campestre, assembly GCA_954870605.1. Taxonomy (NCBI): domain Eukaryota; kingdom Viridiplantae; phylum Streptophyta; class Magnoliopsida; order Sapindales; family Sapindaceae; genus Acer; species Acer campestre. Next base: position 4,345,170 of record OX940800.1, read on the forward strand.
CATACCCATAATCGTTGCATAATCGTCGGCATGTCAACAATATCAAGAGACTTACTTCATATGTGGCATACAGATAGACTTAATAAACAATCAACTTAAAATTTGGTCTTCAATACTTCCGTCTAAAATACAATTTTTTTAATGACGTGTTAATTTTTTCCCCCGTTTTATTTTATATTTTATTTCCTTACCAAAAATAGATGAAAATTAATGTCAGTTTTAAATACTTACTGAGTCAATAAAAAAAAATACATGTATAACAGACTGTCTGAAAGTAGACGATCATGTTGACAATGTCTAATATTTTTTTTGTCACGTTAGCTTGAGGTTGAATATGTACGGTTACATTAGAGAAAGATTTTTTTAACATGATGTCTATTAATCCTACGTATATATATATATTTTTTTTCACAAGTCACGCTTGCATTGGAGATGCTCTAAGTATTTAAAATTGACATTAATTTTTCATTTATTTTTGGTAAGGAAATAAAATAAAAAAGAAAATAGGAAACAAAAAAAAAATTGGACACATCATTAAAAAATATATGTTTTAAACAGAAGTATTGGAGACCCAATTTTGAGTTGATTATCTATCAAGTCTATATTTATGCCACATAGAAAATAAGTTTCTTGATATTGTTGTCATTGTCATTTTCCTCGATAGAAATAACACACATTCAGCGTGTCAATGCCCAAAGTTTGAATAGTCAACCGAATGTGGTACATCAAAAGGAAATGTCTTTAAAACATTTAAAAAGATAGTTTTTTTTTTTTTTTTTTTTTTTTTTTTTTTTTTTTTTTTTTAATAAAAAATAAAGTTAAAAAATTAATATAAGGGCAAATTGCACGGAACCCCTTGAGGTTTGGGCAAGTTACACTTAGCTGGAAAAGTTTTGTTATTATACACTAACACCACCAAGACTTATATTTGACTTTGAAAATGCCTAAAATGCCCCTAGTTATATTATTTTATACTTTATTTTTTACCTTTTAACCAAAAACTTTATAAACTTTAATAAAATAAAATAAATTAAATAAAAGATATGATTCATTAAATAAATAAATAGTTTTAAAAAAATTAAATTAATAAATAGTTTTTTTGTAAATAAATAAATAGTTTTAAAAAAATCAAATAAATAAATAGTTTAAATAAGTAAATGAAAAAAAATTAAAAACATTAATTTTTTTTTTTTTAAGGATATCCATTAATAGGGACAAAAAAAAACTCTAAATATCCAAAATTATACAGTAAGAATGATGGTGAGAGAAGTTTCAAGGTTCCCAACATGGAAGGAAGTGGTTGAAGAAGGCAAGAAGACTCCCAGTGTTGGGAACCTTGAAGCTTTTCTCACCATCATTCTTACCGTAAAAGTTTGGATATTTAGAGTTTTTTTTTTTTTTTTTTTAATTCCTATTAATGGATATCCTTAAAAAAATTAATGTTTTTAATTTTTTTTCATTTATTTCTTAATTTTTTAAACCCTTTATTTATTTGATTTTTTAAAACTATTTATTTATTTTTTTAAAACTATTTATTTATTTTTTTAAAGCTATTTATTTATTTATTTATTTTTAATTAATTATTTATTTATTTATTTTAAAATATTGATTTATTTATTTATTTTAAAAATATTGATTTATTTAATTTTTGTAAACTATTAATTTATTAATGAATCATATCTTTTATTTTTATTTTTTTATTTTATTAAAGTTTATAAAGTTTTTGGTTAAAAGGTAAAAAAAAATATATAAAATAATATAACTAGGGGCATTTTAGGTATTTTTAAAGTCAAATTTAAGTATTGGGGGTGTTATTGTATAATAACAAAACATTTCCAGTTAAGTGTAACTTACCTAAACCTCAAGGGGTTCAGTGCAATTTGCCCTTAATATAATTTAGAAAACACATACGTGAAGTTATGAAAGATGATATATATATATATATATATATGTGTTACAACTCACAACCAAATAGATGTTCGTGAGTCCATCACACTAACTATAAAGTTATAAGTTCGAGTATATTTTTAAAAATCTAAATTTATTGTAATAATTAGAAAAAATATATATAAGTATTTTAAAAAAACAATTACACTACAAAATTACAAATCCTCTCTAACCTATACATATGCCATATAATCTAAGACCACTGTTCGTTTAAAAATAAATAATAGCTTTGCATGGAGTAATAATAGCATATTAATATATAATACGATAAAATTCATATAAAGAAAGATGTAGACTTTATATTAATAAAATAAATAATTTACAAATTGTGTCATTGTAAATGGCGGCTAATTGGCCATAAAATACATAGGAGATGTCACCACTCACCACTAAATAGCTGATGTTGAGGTTGTTTCACATCAAATATCTCATGTAAGATTTTTTGTTTTTTTAATCCTTTTTTAATTACGGAGATGAAAACTAAAATAAATAAATACAGAGAACATATAAGTATACAACTATACAAGCATGACGAGAGGTGATAGAGAGAGAGAGAATAGAAATTAATTTTACTATGAAGAAGACTAGAAGAGTAAACTATTTTTATATGTGAGAGAAGAACGAAGATGCCTTCTGACACATGATAACATGATCAATTGGTACCTTCTGGCCTTTCACTTAATCTACTAATTAACACCCCAAAAACACCTTTTAAGTTTTAAGTAGTTAATTGCATGGAGCCTTAATTAATTATTCATTTATTTGATTGTTCATGTTGAGCTTAATTATCGAGATATGTAATAACATTTCCATATGTAATATATATCTGTCCAATTAAATTCAACTAATTAAGTATTGCATTATCAAAGTTAGCATAAGCTTATCGTCTGGCATTTAATATTTTTTTTTGGATAAATTTCATTCATTATTAATGATTTTATTAATATTTCATAAAATAAAAATAAAAATTAATGAGTTGACTTAAAATAAGTGGACGTGAAGTTTTCATTATTCTAATTGAACTCTTAATACCCCAAATTCTCACAAAATTTTTTAAAAATTTTAAATTTTTTTACATATTGTGACAAGTTTTGATTTTTGAAACCATATAAATATGTCAATAATTATTAAGCTACAATTTTAATAATGCTAATCAACTAACCAAATCAAGTATATATATATATTTTAATAATAATAATAATAATAAAATCAATTTTGTATATTTTAAAATAAATTTTTTGTTTAAATTTGATAATGATTTTATTGCTTCGTTATAATACATATATATAAATATGTAGTTTTCATTAATTTTTTTTTTTATTTTCTAACATATTTTTAGTCTATTTTTTCTTTATTATTTTTTTAGTTTAATTATAGAAAAAAAAAAACACTTAAATAATTATATTTCATTACCGCTGGACTACAACACTTGATCTGTTAACATTTGCATTATATTTATATATAACCTATGAGTTGTTAGAAAAAAAAAAAATTAAAAAACTTGTTAGATAAATTTAAATTTATTCAACTAATCAAAAATCTAATTTGAATGACAAACATATATTGAAAAATATTTATTGGATTGCAAATCGGGTTTGGTGATAATATTTTTTTTGGGGGAGGGGAGGTATCTCCATCCCCAACCCCAGTTCCCCATTTTCTCTGTTTTTCCCCATTTTTCCCCATTTCTCCATTTGACAAAAAATTATAAATTAACAATAAAAAACAATCATTCCATATATTAATATAATTATTTATATATAATTATAGTTATATATGTTTTAGCGAAAATGGGGAAATGAGGATGGGGGGACCTCCCCCCATCCCCATCCCCATTTCAATATAGTTTATATTTTATTTAATCAAAGTTTTATGTACCGGATGTCCACTACTGATTAGTTTGGTGGTGGTGGATTTATCCAAAAATTTTAATTTTAATTAATTAACTTTTAATATTTTTTAGCATATATATTTTTTAATTAATTAATTAATTGTAGTATATATATTTTTTAAATTTTAATTAACTTTTTCCCTTCAAATACAATGTTTGTTGGGAAAAAATTTCGTTAACTTTTCCCTACGAATTTTGAGTTTTGTGGGGAAAGGTTACCTTTCCGGACAAAACTCGTTTGTGGGAAAAGGTTGGGAAATTTTTTTTATCCTTTCCCGATGAATTTTGAGTTTTGTGGGGAAAGGTTACCTTTCCCGACGAAACTCGTTTGTGGGGAAAGGTTGGGAAATTTTTTTTGACCCTTTCCCGACGAATTTTGAGTTTTGTGGGGAATGGTCACATTTCCCGACGAAACTCGTTTGTGGGGAAAGGTTGGGAAATTTTTTTTATCCTTTCCCGACGAATTTTGAGTTTTGTGGAGAAATGTTACCTTTCCCGACAAAACTCGTTTGTGGGGAAAAGTTGGGAAAAATTTTGTACCCTTTCCCGACGAATTTTGAGTTTTGTGGGAAAAGGTTACCTTTCCCGACGAAACGGTATCTTTCAAGACGAAACTCATTTCGTTGGGAAAGGTAACTTTCCAGACAAATCTTGCTTTGTCTCCTAAAATTTTGTCTGGAAAGACTAAATTTCTTGTAGTGCAATAGATGGCAAAAGCTTTCAACAAAATACCTAATCCCTAATCCCAGATTAATAGATGTTGTAAAAAAAAAGAGATATGAAGCCACGTGGCTCTAATTAATCAAAAGATTATTTATGTCTGATGTGTGACATTAAAATTTTATTGTCAAAAAAAAAAAAGTTTAATTATTCATTTCTGTTAATCTATATCTATAGCACAACTGCACAACGTATTTTATAAACTTATGTGTAGAGTACTTTTTCAAGCATTTTATAAATTTATGTGCAATTTTTTTTTTTTTTTTTTTTTTTTTTTTTTTTTTTTTTTTTTTGGCGAGTATACAATACACAATGATCCTAGGTATCACATAATCAAATCTTCATATTAATTTGCGTCAAAAGAGGTGTAGCTCAGCTGGTAAATGGACGAGTTTGGGGTTTGGGTAAATGACTCCCAGATCAGTGACTCCAATCCTACCAATGGCAAAAGCTTTCAAACAAAATATATGATCCCAATTAATAGATATTGTAAAAAGAAAAAAAAATCTTCATATTAATTGTAGGCAATTTTTTATATTTTTTATTTTTGGTCATAAAAAGGCTTTGGAAGTTACTAATTGTAGGCAAGTTGAAGCAGCGGTTCATGGGTCGTTTTATTAATTATTGAAGAACTTAAATACTTAATTTAGACCCATGCTATATCCAGATATAGAAAACGATTTTACAGGAGGGAGATTGGAGAATAAATTCAGATGAACCTGTAGTCTTCCACGAAAAATAATAATAATCTGATTATTATTTGTTTTCTATCACCGCCAATAATTAAGACGGCAATCGAATTATATTGCTAAATTGTCTTTCTCAAATGAGATACAAAAGTAAGGGATACGTAATACTTCCGAAATCGACACTTTTTTTATTTTTTTTTTATTTTTAAAGGAATATTATAAAATTGTTATTGTATTTGACAATTAAACATAAATCCGAACTAACTAAAATTAGTGTTGATATCGCCATCCAATCCAATGTGACTTGGTGGGAAGGATACTCATTCAGCATGTCGACTTAGTGGATATTATTAAGGAAAATTACAATTAAGGCAAAGAAATTCGTAGTCATGATCTTAGCAATTCTCCTGCGATCAAGGAAATCTCAAATCAATTCTCATGATCAAGGAAAGCCAATCATAATTGCATAGATACTCCAGCCATCAAGGACGTGTTCTTCATTCCAAAAGCCAAGAAATCAATTGTTTGATTTAATTAGACAATTTGTACATAATATCTCTTGAGATATTTTTTCCTTTTTTTATGTTGTAATGATCTTAGAAGTTATTTGTAATAGTCAACTCTTGCTTGTATATATTCAAGAAAATCTTTCAATAAAAATTAACGCTTCCTTCGATCTATAATTTTTCAAAGTTTCTTTTATATGGTATCAAAGTTTCTTTTATTAAGGAAAATGACTATGAATTGCTAAGATCATGGGAATTGATTTGAGGTTCCTTGACTACAAAAGAATTGCTAAGAGTATCTCCAATGCAACCGTGGATTGTGAAAAAATTGGATGCCAACTATAATGGATATGCATTGAGTTCAAATATACTTCTCCAATGCAACCATCACCATTCAATGTCAAGCTGATGCGGCAAAAAAAAAAATATATATATTAGACGTTGTTAACATGACCGTCTACTTTCAGACGGTCTATTGCACAACTATTTTTTCGGTTGACTCAGCTAAGAGTATCTCCAATGTAAAAGTGGCTTGCATACCCATAATCGTTAGCATGTCAACAATGTCAAGAGACTTACTTCCTATGTGACATACTAATAGACTTAATAAACAACAAATTCAAAACTTGGTCTCCAATACTTCCGTCTAAAATACAATTTTTTTAATGACATGTTTATTTTTTTTTTCTAGTTTTATTTTATATTTTATTTCCTAATCAAAAATAGATGAAAATTAATGTTAGTTTTAAATACTTGCTGAGTCAATCAAAAAAATAGTTGTATAACAGACCGTCTGAAAGTAGACGGTCATGTTGACAATGTCTAATATTTTTTTTTTGCCACGTCAGCTTGAGGTTGAATATGCACGGTTACATTAGAGAAAGAATTTTTAACATAATGTCTATTAATCCTAGAATTTTTAACATAATGTCTATTAATCCTACGTGACATTTTTTTTTCACAAGTCATACTTGCATTAAAGATGCTCTAAGTATTTAAAATTGACATTAATTTTTCATTTACTTTTGGTAAGGAAATAAAATAAAAAAGAAAATAGGAAAAAAAAATTGGACACATCATTAAAAAATATGTGTTTTAAACAAAAACATTGGAAACCGAATTTTAAGTTGATTATCTATTAAGTCTATATTTATGTCACATAGAAAATAAGTCTCTTGATATTGTTGTCATATCAACAATTATTGGTATGAATTTCTTTACCTTCTTTCCTTGATAGAAATAACACACATTCAGCGTGTCAATGCCCAAAGTTTGAATAGTCAACCGAATGTGGTATATCAAAAGGAAATGTTTTTAAAACATTTAAAAAATATAGTTTTTTTTTTTTTTTTTTTTTTTTTTTTTATAAATAAAAAATAAAGTTAAACAATTAATATAAGGGCAAATTGCACGAAACCCCTTGAGATTTGGGTAAGTTACACTTAGTTAGAAAAGTTTTGTTATTATACACTAACACCACCAAGACTTAAATTTGACTTTGAAAATGCCTAAAATGCCCCTAGTCTTATTTTTTTACACTTTATTTTATTTTTTTACCTTTTAACCAAAAAAATTATAAACTTAAATAAAAAAAATTAAAGTAAATAAAATATATGATTCATTAAATAAATAAATAGTTTAAAAAAATTAAATTAATAAATAGTTTTTTTAAAATTAAATAAATAAATAGTTTAAAAAATTAAATGAACAAATAATTAAAAAAAAATAATAAATAGTTTTTAAAATCGAATAAATAAATGAAAAAATTAAAAACATTAATTTTTTTTTTTAAGGATATCCATTAATAGGGACAAGAAAAACTCTAAATATCTAAAATTTTACGGTAAGGATGATGGTGAGAGAAGTTTCAAGGTTCCCAACATGGAAGAAAGTGGTTGAAGAAGGCAAGAAGACTCCCAGTGTTGGGAACCTTGAAGCTTCTCTCACCATCATCCTTACCGTAAAAGTTTGGATATTTAGAGTTTTTTTTTTTATTATTATTTTTTAATTCCTATTAATGGATATCCTTAAAAAAATTAATGTTTTAAATTTTTTTCATTTATTTTTTTTTTTTAAACCCTTTATTTGTTTGATTTTTTAAAAACTATTTATTTATTTGATTTTTTAAAACTATTTATTTATTTGTTTGTTTTAAATTATTTATTTATTTATTTATTTTAAACTATTTATTTATTTATTTATTTATTTTGAAATATTGATTTATTTAATTTTTGTAAACTATTAATTTATTTAATGAATCATATCTTTTATTTAATTTTTTTTATTTTATTAATGTTTATAAAGTTTTTGGTTAAAAGGTAAAAAAAAAAAAAAAAAGAGTATAAAATAATATAACTAGAGGCATTTTAGGTATTTTCAAAGTCAAATTTAAGTCTTGGGGGTGTTAGTGTATAATAACAAAACATTTTCAGCTAAACGTAACTTACCTAAATCTTAAGGAGTTCAATGCAATTTGCCTTTAATATAATTTAGAAAACACATACGTGAAGTTTTGAAAGATGTTATATATATATATATATATATATGGTTACAACTCACAACCAAATAGATGTTCGGGAGTCCATCACACACTCACTATAAAGTTGTAGCTTCGAGTATATTTGTTAAAATCTAAATTTATTGTAATAATTAGAAAAAATATATATAATTATTTTAAAAAAACAATTACACCGGCAGTACAAAATTACAAATCCTTTCTAACCTATACATATGCCATATAAGCTTTGCATGGAACAATACGATAAAATTCATATAAAGAAAGATGTAGACTTTATATTAAGAAAATAAAGAAGTTTATTATAATTTATAAGTTGTGTCATTGTAAATGGCGGCTAATTGGCCATAAAATACATAGGAGATGTCACCACTCACCACTAAATAGCTGATGTTGAGGTTGTTTCACATCAAATATCTCATGTAAGATTTTTTGTTTTTTTAATCCTTTTTTAATTACGACTAAAATAAATAAATAAATACAGAGAACATATAAGTATACAACTATACAAGCATGACGAGAGGTGAGAGAGAGAGAGAGAATAGTAATTAATTTTACTATGAAGAAGACTAGAAGAGTAAACTATTTTTATATGTGAGAGAAGAATGAAGATGCCTTCTGACACATGATCACATGATCAATTGGTACCTTCTGGCCTTTCACTTAATCTACTAATTAACACCCCAAAAACACCTTTTAAGTAGTTAATTACATGGAGCCTTAATTAGCTTAATTATTGATATATATATATATATATATAGAGAAACTCTTTGTGCAACCGGGGTCGCGGCACCGCCGCAGCCCCGTAGTGTAAAAAAGTGGGGAAACACGTGGGACCCATGTATTTATTACGCGGGACCCATGTGTTTTCACACCCTTTTTGCACTACGGGGCCGCGGCGGTGCCGCAACCCCGGTTGCACATAGAATTGCCCATATATATATATTGTGGTAGCCAAAAATGGCTCATAGGCCCAAAAGTGTAAAGCCCAGGCTAGTCTTGCTGTGGGTCCAAGTTTGAAGAGCCCAACTAGCCCAACGAGAGCAGCAACAACATGACTTGGTCGTCTGAAAGACCAAGTCAGCCAGGTGTGCAGAATAGCGAGATTCTAGGGAGAAAATCTCGCTCATGATGAAGCCCATGATCTTACCTGTTTACTTCAAACGGTAGTCTAAAAGTTTGCTATAAATAGCAAAGCACTTCTTCAGAGAAACTCTCTGGAAAACACAAAGCTTACAACAGCGTACTGAAACTCTGCTTCTAAGGATCACGGCCACCGGAATCCGAATTCTAGCTTTCACGATCATCGTTGCTCAGCCCAAGCATAACTAAGGCTAACAATCTGAATCAATTCCTCTGCTATTTCTTATTGTTCTATTTTTTCTTCTGTTATTCGTTTCTTGCAAGTTTCTTGTCGATCGACCAGGTTCATTTTCAGTCGACCAAGTTCAGTTGCAGGGCAATTCAGCAGACGACAATCAAATTCACACGATCCAACCCAAGTTGCATTGGGCCTGACAATATACGACCCGATCCATATTGATTGTAGTTCGATACCCTACATATATTAACATTTCCATATGTAAAAGTCATATATATCTGTCCAATTAAATTAAATTAATTAAGTATTGCATTATCAAAGTTTGCATAAGTTTATCGTCGGCATTTAATATTTTTTTTTTTTTGGATAAATTTCATTCATTATTAATGATTTGACTAATATTTCATAAAATAAAAATAAAAATTAATGAGTTGCCTTAAAATAAGTGGACGTGAAGTTTGCATTATTCTAATTGAACTCTTAATACCCCAAATTCTCACAAAATTTTTAAAATTTTTGAACATATTGTGACAAGTTTTGATTTTTGAAACCATATAAATATGTCAATAATTATTAAGCTACAATTTTAATAATGTTAATCAACTAACCAAATCAAGTATAAATATATAATCAATTTTGTATATTTTAAAATAAAATTTTTGTTTAAATTTGATAATGATTTTATTACTTTGTTATAATATATATATAAATATATAATTTTCATTATTTTTTTTTTATTTTCTAACATATTTTTAGTCTATTTTTCATTATTATTATTTTAGTTCAATTATAGAAAAAAAAAACCACTTAAATAATTATATTTCATTAGATTTAATTAAAGTCAACTAACGGTCAATTAACTGTCAACTAATGGTAACGAGTTTTTTATTGATCGTTCAAACTAAAGGGTAATTTGCAATTTTCCCTTTTTAATAACACCAAATGGTCCAAATCAAGTATATTTGGTTGCATTATGAATTATCCTTACTGGCTTACTCATTTCATATACACTTCTTTTTAAGTACAAACTTGGGAATTGGGCCGGTGTTGGGTTATGGTTTAAAGCCACAATTTCAACATACGTTGAGATTACCACTAAGTCACTAACCCACCTTAATTTTTGTCGAATATTTAGTCATTGTGGTAGCCAAAAATAATAGAGTCCAAATATTGAGGCCCAACGGAAGATAAGCCCAACATTGGCTCAAAGCAGAATCAAACCTTGACCAAGTCTATTGAGACTAAGTCAGTACTTAAATACACGTTAATGACTCGATCAAATATCTCATAAAATCTCGAGATTTCAGATATTATCTCGTCCCACGATCTTAGACTGAGATTGATGGGAAGATATCAACTGACTTATTTTAAGTGGAGTCTCCAACTATAAATAGGAGAGGGTCCCTTCACATAGGGAAGAGGCTTTTTTCCGTGACACACATAGAAAGATGCAACAAATACAATTGACTCATATGGCATAAGTTGACTTATTGCCTCACACATTCAAGGTGCTTAGCTATTATCTGTCTACACTTATTGCTTTATTCCATGAGCTCACGCTAATCCATAAAACACAATTTATCTCCTCCTACACAAACTGAGTCGATCAATATCCATTCTACAAGTCCATTCAACTTGGGATGACATATAAGCCTAGTGGAACAATCGTAATCTTTCAACTCCAACTATCATCGATCGACTACTTTGCATTCAACAAACATCCAAGTATAGAAAATCATTCCTAAATAGATCGATGACGGCCTTACCTCGTTTCCTCTCAGCAATTTGATTTGTTAAACGCGCAACCCAAGCGAACCTAAGGCTATATGAACGACACCACCCAGGGCTCGACATGCCTTGTCTACGGGCGAGCCTTACACAATTCATCATTCATTTTTTAATCTCACGTGACTTATTCAAAGTCAACGAGTTGCTTCCCTAGATCGCTGGTGCTCTAAACTCTACGATTTTGACCGAATTTTGACCGTAAGATTTTCTGGTTCTACAGTTTGGCGCCCACCATGGGGCTCGACAATGATTCTTGCAAAACTAAATTAACCATGTCTAGCTCTAGACCTCTGCCTTATTCTGTCAAAGATATTCATTACGATAACGCCAAGTTTCGTCACCGATCTTTCTTCAAGGTTCTTTTCACTAGATCTCGATCTTTTTTGATAAATTTTGATTTTGTTTTCTTCGATTTTGATGCGTTATGTTGCCTTGGTGTGTTCATTTTTTATCCGATTTAATTAAAGTCATTTATCAGCCTTTGCCTTTTAGTGCTAACTTTGTCGTGATCATGAATTCATGATGAGTTCTGGTGATGCGATCGAAACTGCGTGAATCATACAAATTAACTGTTTGAGAATATTTGATTTCTTATTATGACTATAATGTTATTTCGGTCATTCGAAAGAGAAATTGGGAACTCATATTTTGTTTTTTGTTTTTTTTTTTAAATGCATGTTGATCGAGACTTGGTCGAACGACAAATGCATTATATTAAATTTGCCTAATATTTCTTGCATGTTAATATGTATTTCATGCATGTTAATCTGCACGATCGAACGACATGCATTATATTAAATGCCTAATATTTCATGCATGTTAATCTGCATGGTCGAACGACAAATGCATTATATTAAATTTGCCTAATACTTTATACATGTTGATTTGTATGGTCGAGTGACAATTTATATTACAATGATTATTTAATGCATATTGATTTGTATGGTCGAACGACAAAGTATTTATGTTACAATGATTCAACTACTTTATCATATGCATGCAATTACTACAATGGTCGAACAACATGAGTTATATCAAATGATTCAATTACTTTCATTTGCATGTAATTACTACAATTGTCAAAACGACACAGCAATTATAATAATGATTCAAGTATTTTATGCATGCTGATCTTGATGTGGTCGAACGCCCAAAATGCATTATATTAATGATTCTAATGCATGTTGATCCATATGGTCGAGCGACAAAAGAAATTATGTTTAAATGATTCAACTACATTATCAAATGCATGGTCGAATGACAAAGTAATGATGTACACTACCTTGTGTCAATCTACAATAAGTCGTCGGTCCACATGATAAAATGTGAAGTTTAAACCTCCGTCGAGCTACATGCCGACTGTCGAACTACCTCCATCGAGCTACATGTCGACTGTCGAATTACCTTCGTTGAGCTACATATCGAATGTTGAACCCTCCGTCATGCTACATTGCTTGCTCCAAATCAGGCCAAGTTTTGAGCGCACTGAACAACTTCATGTCGAATGACGAATTATATCAAAAAGTGAATGAAAAAAACTAAAGCTATGAATATGCCACTGCTTGCCGAGTTAGCATACTACCACCAAATTGGAATTATAAGGTATATCTTGCACTCTACAATTATGTATATTCTCATATCTTTTACTTTTTACTTATATTATCACGACATAGCATTTTGAAGGCTCTACAACGAGCGTTTTGCATATGTCGATCTACAACAAGCGATAAATTTCGCTCTACATCAAGCATTCTACAAAAAATTCGCTATACAACGAGTGTTCTACAAAGGTCGACCCCATAACACATGTAAGTGAAACAATGCATGTATGCGAAATTTGTGAATGAAATGGTCGGACCAACCCCATAACGCATGTACACGATATTCTATGTATAGAAGGTCTTGTCGATCCAAAAATAATGCATGCATTCGATTTCCGACATCAATAAAAAATTATCATGTCGATCGAATGTGTACAAGTTTACAGGCTTGTTTCATGTCAACCACATAATGCATGTGTGCGAATTCAATACAATGATAGCAAATGGTCGATTGACCCCCATGCTATACTCGATAAATCTGTCTGTTTTTCAATGCAAGAGTTCGATCGAAACAGTCCACTCTCTAACTTGAAGGAGTTCACTCAGAGAGTGGGGGGCTAACTGTAGTAGCCAAAAATAGCACAACCCAAATATTGAGGCCTAACGGAAGACAAGCCCAACGTTGGCCCAAAGCAGAATCAAACCTTGACCAAGTCTATTGAGACTAAGTCAGTACTTAAATAAACGTTAATGACTCAATCAAATATCTCCTAAAATCTCGAGATTTCAGATATTATCCCGTCCCACGATCTTAGACCGAGATTGATGGGAAGATATCAACTGACTCATTTTAAGTGGAGTCTCCAGCTATAAATAGGAGGGGGTCCCTTCACATAGGGGAGAGGCTTTTTTCCCTGACACACATAGAAAGATGTAACAAGTACAATTGACTCATATGGCATAAGTTGACTTATTGCCTCGCACATTCAAGGTGCTTAGCTATTATCTGTCTACACTTATTGCTTTATTCCATGAGCTCACGCTGATCCATAAAACACAATTTATCTCCTCCTACACAAACCGAGTCGACCAATATCCATTCTACAAGTCCATTCAACTTGGGATGACATCTAAGCCTAGTGGAACAATCGCTAATCTTTCAACTCCAACTATCATCGATCGACTACTTTGCATTCAACAAACATCCAAGTATAGAAAATCATTCCTAAATAGATCGACGACGGCCTTACCTCGTTTCCTCTCAGCAATTTGATTTGCTAAACGCTCAGCCCAAGCGAACTTAAGGCTGTATGAACGACACCACCCAGGGCTCGACACGCCTTGTCTACGGGTGAGCCTTACACAATTCATCATTCATTTTTTTATCTCACGTGACTTATTCAAAGTCAACGAGTTGCTTCCCTAGATTACTGGTGCCCCAAACTCTACGCTTTTGACCGAATTTTGACCGTAGGATTTTCTGGTTCTATAGTCATCTTGTAACGTATTATAAATAGTCATTTCTGTTATGCAAGATTACTAATATGAACGACTTCCAGAAAAAATTGAGACTCGTGTATCACACGGTACATTTAAGACAAATTTGTTAGCGTTTGTCTCCATCGAACTGATTAATAGTCAGAACTTACCATATTGTAAAACACACTGAAAAAAAAAAAAAAAAAAAAAAAAAAAAAAGAAAGTAAAGAACAGATATTTTGAATTATTTTCGTGTCTGAAAACTAAAGAGGAATTTATATGGTAGTTACAATTTTAAAATTAAACAAAATTGTCTCAATCGATCGGTATAGCAAAAAAATTAAAAAACAGAAAACAAAATTGTCTTTCTGATTTTAGTTTAAACTGAAGCTCATGATCTTAATATCTTATATAGTCTTTTTAACAGGTGGTAATCCAATATCTTCAAAGGCAAGTTGATCATATGCCATATACGATGCAACGTGTAATCATTGTTGACGCTAGGTGACAAATGTTCAAAGGCAAGACCAGAGACTCAAGATAGTTTCTCGATCGGTAGATAAATTGATGATCACATGTAATATTTCATTAAAAAAAGTCATTGATCTTATAATGACATTTTTTTTAATAGAAATTAAACAACTGCACGGGGCATGGGCCAAACAACAGATTGTACTGAATGTGAAATTAATTTTGTTGGAAACATTTTCTTCAAATTTATAAATACTATTAATTAATTATCAGAAAATGAATCAAAGATGGTTTCAAAAATTTTATAATTGTCTATATAAATATTTTTTTTAAGAGATATCTCTGTCTATTGTTTTAAATAGATATGGAAAACAATCAAAACATTACTGCCCTTTAATTAATTAAAAAACCTAGGTGTACGGTGTACCATTACAAGTGGTATAACAAAAAGAGAAAGGCACGCAGGCTAAAACAAAAACCAAAAAGGTACATTTAACAAAAACAATAAGACTCTCTGCCCATATCATCATTGCCAACTAAAAAAGAGTAAAAATGTGGAGTAGAAGACCGCCACAAAGAAACATCTAAACCCAAAGCATGTTTAGAGATAGCATCTATATTACCTTTCTTGAAAATATGAAAAATTTAAAAATCAATAAAAGTATTATGAGAAAGACACATCTGCCAAGCCTACCAAACACAGCAAGGAACCTAATCGAAGCGAGCAGAAAGTAGCTGAATAGCATATGATTTAAACCTAATTCTCCTCTCTAAAAGTTATTTCTTTCCTACCAAAAGAAAGTAAAAAGAATAAAGAAATGCCAGATTTCAGTAACTTTCTCGTTTTAACAGGTAAAAATGGTCAATATTAAGTCAAACCGCTAGGTAGGGTGTTTGATGTGTTGGTCAACCAAAAAATGCTGATTAAGTGTATGTTTGGTATGGCTTTTGAAAGAATCAAAAGCCTGTTTTTTTTTAATATTATAAGCTATTTTGAAGTTTTTTTTGGGTTGTTTGGAAAAATTCAAAACAGCTTTTTTTAATATATAAATTATCTCAATTACCCTTAAAAAAGTCATTTTGTGTCTATTTGGAGAAGCCCAAAATTTGGGCTTCTCCAATAAGCTTTTTTTTTTAGCTTTTTTAAAATATATGAATTGTCTCAACTACCCTTTATAAATTTTGGATATTCCACTATATCTCTTTCATTATAAATACATTGTAAACACCCTTTTTGTAATTCACTCAACCAAAAGCTATTTTTAAAAATACATTGTCAACACCTTTTTTATAATTTACACAATCAAAAGCCTTTTTTGTTAGAAACTCTACTCATTAGAAGCCCTACTATAAAAAAATCTACTCTAGAAGCTCAAATTGAAAAGTCATACCAAACACACTCTAAACAGGTTTTTGTGTGAGGTTGATGTTTCAAAGTGCTCGGTCATTTAGGTACTTAATTATAGGTTAGGTTAGAAATCCTTTTATAATTATGATTAAACATAATTCTCTACAAAAGTTAATTTTTTCCACCACAAGTTTTCCTAACATTTTTAAAGCATGCGATTGGTTGTTAATAAAGTGGTTGTAAAACCAATCACGTTTTAACCACCCATTCATTGCAATGCTTATGTGTCATGAGATTAAGTGAGGTCAGGAAAAATATCAGATCAGTAAAGAATCCAAATTCCAAGAAAAGACAAGATTTCAAGAACATTCTTATATACATCAACATAAAAATATTCCATTATTAATTATTTCAACAATCTTAAACAAGGTTATATAATAATCAATACTACTAATATTCCACTACCAAAGACAAAAACAAGATTAAAAATATACATACTCTTGTAAGAAAAACACAAATCTTATAGTCTGTGATACGTACGTAGATTCTCTTGCATATGTGGTAAATTAACTGGAAACTATCATGATCCACATACGCAACTCTTATCATCAAGTCATCAACCACCTTGAGCTTTCCCTTTCAGGCGTTGAAGGCTGCTCTCGCACTCTATGGCTAACCGAGACAGTGAATTATATGACGAGCCGCCCTGACTCGAAGCTTTTAGGGCACTGATTTTCAGTTGCTTGACTCGATATCTCATCTCACCTCCTTCATTGTCCACCATTATCCTCCTCACCATCATCTCTATCTCATCTCTCTCCACGATCATCTCCGATGACGGCCACTCCTTGGATCGGACAGCCACCCCAAACTCCTCCGTCAGCATCGCAGCATTCATCTTCTGCTCCGCATACTGTGGCCATACGATCATCGGTACACCATTCATTATACTCTCTAGCGTTGAATTCCAACCACTGTGTGACAAAAATCCACCAACCGATGGATGTCCTAAAATCTGAGCTTGTGGGGCCCACATAGGCACGATCAATCCTACGTTGTGGGTCCTATTCATGAACCCATCTGGTAAATAATCCGAAAATCCAGCTGGACCTTTCTCAGCCGTCAGATATGATCCCGATGCATCGCTATCCGACGGTGGTCGTACCACCCAAATAAATCTTTGCTGACTCATCTCCAAACCCCAGGCCAGTTCAATCATTTGTTTTGACGATAATGTCCCGCCACTTCCAAACGACACATAAATCACCGACTCAGCTGGTTGCTTGTCTAGCCAATCTAAAGCGTCGTCGTTTCCAAGAACCAGTGGCGGTCCAACTTGTCTAGCCAACGGACCGATTGGATAAACCGGAGCCTTAGCAATGTGACCCAACATCTTCGTATCACGTAGAGCTTCAAGTGATTTAGACTCCAGATCTTCCCACGTGTTCACTAGAACCCCATCGGCTTTTGTCATGTCCATCCCCAAACTTAAATACCACTTAAAAACCGGATCGTTCCGGTAGAGAAACGGTTCGATGGTATCCTCGAACCGGACCGGCCTGCAACCCGGGATTTTTAGTGGTAATTTCCGGTTCGTGTGATCGTCCAACACATTTTCTTCAACGGTTGGTGTATATATTGATGTTGCAACGTACCATGCATTAGTTGCAATGAACACGTACTTCAACATTTCGAACTCATCGGCGACCGCCATGGCTTCAGTTCCAAACAAGTCGACAATTAGAGCAGTTGGACAGAACTTCATTGAAGAGATATTGGACCGGAGAGAAGGTAAGCACACGCGCATCATGACTAGTATTTTAGTTACTATCGATGCGTCCGGGTCAACTAGACTGGACATATCCGGATCAGACCGGAGTAAGACAACGTCGTAGAGGAGCTTTTCATTTGGTGAATTGATGACAAGCTGTGATAACTGTTCGACAGAAGTATTTTGATCAGAAGACACAACAAAGACAGTGACGTGGAGGTTGTGGTGATTGGTAAGGCGCTTTGCTAGCTCCAGAACTGGAATAACGTGTCCCATTCCAGGGCTAGCGAGTAGAGCTACATGGGGTTTCATAATTTGCATCGTGAAAAATACTTTAACTACTCTGAAGTTAATTGGAGGGAGAGAGAGAGACCTTGATGATGTATGTTACTCGGACAAGAGAAGGAATGAATGATATTTATAGCCAAAATTAGTTGGTTGTATGATCATGAATATTTTCTGGTATATTTTTTTTAGGAAATTATTTATTCGTATTTTTAGGAAAGAGAACAGGGTGATTTTAATAGTACAGTACTTTAATACCACTGTTGTGAGTTGTCCGTGTCATTTTCTTATCTTTCTTCAATTCTATTATTTTTTTGCTGTTAAAAAATATTAAATAAGTTATTGTAATAATAATATCGCCACTTGAAAATTTTTAATATTAAACTTATACAACTCATATAACAATCCAATATTTGCCTTTAGATAGAAATTTTTTAATAAAAATTTCCAAATTCGTATAATATTAAAGAGATTCCTATAGTTAGAATCTGATAAATTAATCAGTCACATGCCGATTAATAATTAATTAAGCAAAAAATGGTTGATTATGGAAATGAAAATAAAATAGGAGCAAATTGACAAATGACGACAAGAAAAATAGGTTTTAGTATGGAGAGTAAACGGTGACTTTCAAGTGTGCCAAGAGGATGTGTTGATATTATATGAATTGAAAGTTAATTAAAAGTGTTTTAATTCAACTTTAATATACAGTACCCAGCTCATCATAGCCGCAACATTTTCACTTAATCTAATAATTAGCAGCCTAATAACATGTAGTGTGTGACCTCACAATGGATTAACAATATCACACTTGAATGAAACCCAAGTGGTGGAAGCCTAGCTTGCCTGATTGTTGATGATGAGCTTATAAATTAATTGTAACTTTCTCAACTAATTAAATGGTTAATTGGTAGTTTTGGTACTTGATAATATGGTGGGTTTTTTATTTGTTTGAAATATGACACGGGTTGAGTTAAGGATCTATTGGGACTAATTAGCGAGATCATGAACTGTTATTTACACGGTTCGAAATATAGATGCTCACTCGAGGAATCGGTGGAAGCGTTCAAGTTTTTTCTTCTCAATCTCAAAACTTGCACAATTTTGATTCGATGAAAATAATAATAATAAGTGTTATAATAGTCTGATCATTTGTTCAGAAATCATGATAATAACTGCTACCTCAAATAATTGAGAAAAACTTCGATAAGATGTATCTATCACATTATTTTTATGTTTCGTCTACGATTAAATTTTGCAATATATGCATTGAAGAACGAATATTCAATGTATGTGATTTATGTTGATTTGATGTGACATATATATTTTTTGAACGAATATTCATATATTTATTTGCGAGGTAACTTTGAACACAAAACAAGCCAAAGTTAGATATTTATTATAGGCCATATCTACTATTAATGACGAAAGCTTTTAAAAAAAATATCTGATCCCGAAATAATAAATATTATCCAATAATAATAATAATAATAATAACATTTAAAAATAGGAAAAAAATCAAAACTTTTCTGCATATGATGCAACTAGCTAGCCACCCACCATTCATGGCATTCAAGTGATTTTTTTTTTTGATTTTTTTTTTTCGTTTTCATGCACCTAATAAAAAATTGTTTAATTTCCAATTAATCAATCAGGAAAATATCCTTAAACTAATATTTTAATATTTTAATATCTAATATTTTATCAAAAGTTATGTATATCCATCCACATCTGGATCCATTATAGATTTTAATATTTTAATAATATAAAAAATTATTATGTAATTATTAATTCTAATTATATAAGTTATTATTATTATTATTTATTTAAACTTTATTTGTTTTTCTCTTTAAATATGATAAAATGTACTATTACAAGTGTTAGTTACATTTATTTCTTGTAAACAATAAAAATTTACATTTTTTTCATCGGGCATGGATATACATGAAAATACATATCTCAAACAGATACAGGATAGATGGAAGGATGAAGATATATATCTCATACAGATATGGAGCCAATTAGAGTGTATGTGTGTCATGAATCATGATGAATGAAGCTAAAAATTCGAAAGACACGACTTCCATCGAGAGCAATTCCTGGTGTTTGTTAGTTTATATGTAAAATCAAACCAACTTCATTACATCAAGTGTCAAATTCTGTGATGCAATTTCGTCAACTAGTTGTTAAAAAATTTCTTAAAGTTGTCGGAAAGCGAATTACGTGTTAAAACTTGATGATTATAAGTGTTTAATTTTTGTTTGATGGAATCCTATAGAGCTTAAATATTATTCAAAAAACACAAAAATTATTATAATCGAGTGTTGATCTTGACTTTATAAAGTTTCCTTGAAACAGGGTCCCGCAATCGATGCCTTCTTTTTTTTTTTTTGTTTTTTTTTTTAATAAGTTGGCCATTGCTTTCATTGTAGGGGATTTGTCCTTTTCGCAACTGTAAAACTTTTGTTTATGGATTTCCATAAATTTAAGTAATTTTGATTTTTGAGTCGTGGATTTTTGATTTTTAAGTTAAATTTAACTGCTCCACAGAAAACTAATGGCTGTTTAAATAAAAATATCCTTAGATATTCATGTGATATTGTTTTACTCACAATTCCTTATAATTAGGCAATTAGCTTTATTTGTTTTCATTATTATTCTAAATTTCTAACAGTGAGTTTGATTTATATGAAAATATAAACCTAGTCGAAGAAAATAATTATTAATAAAGTATTGATTATTAGATGATAATTTTTTTACTAAGAGGAAGGGGTGATTTAAATTAACTTGGAATGTTCAAAGGATAACCATTTCGATGCACTAAATATCCGAATAGAAAATTCTTCATCTTCATTCAATCCTGATCATGCCAAGCTTACATTTTTCTTTATATATATATATATATATATTCTATTCAAACCTCATCAATATGGAGAAATCTATTGAAATTAAAAGTAAAAAAATACAACCAGTAGAAGCACATATGTATTATATTACATATCCAGACGTAACAAATCATATAGAAGTACGTAATTATAAATTTATAATATAATATATAATATTTAATTTTGTAAACTCCATGCCCGTCACGTGAGCTCACGTTCGTAGCAAGTCTGATCACAAGCACCTTGAGCCTTTACTTTCAAACATTGAAGCCTGGTCTCACAGTCTTGGGTGAATTGGGACAGTGAATTGTAAGAGGAACCGCCCTTAGACGATGCTTTTAGGGCACTGGTTTTTAGCTCCTTCACCTTATTTTTTATTCCAAGCCTCTCTTTGTCAAGCATGACCTTTCTCACCATCACCTCTATCTCCTGCCTCTCCACAATCCTCTCCGTCGGCAACTCCTTTGACCGGACGGAAACCTTGAGCTCCTCCGTCAACATTGTTGCATAAAGCGGCCACGCGACCATCGGTACCCCATTGGTTATACTCTCGAGTGTCGAATTCCATCCGCAATGTGACAAAAAAGCACCGATTGTTGGATGTTTTTATTAGCAACAGCAAGTAATTACCAATACAAGTACCGTGTACTCATAGGAATGTATATATTTAGTTGGACTCAATTACCTTAACTAGTTAGAATTCTTTATTCTTAACCAGGTCGGTGACGTTATGTATATATACCCACTTATACTGATAATAATTTCGATGCATTATTCACACAAATATTTAATTCTATTATAGTATCAGAGCAAAGCTAAGAAATAGCTAAGATCCTGAAACCCTAAATTTCTTCTTCTCCAAATTTCTCCTTCTTCTCTTTCCAAATCCTAATCAGCCGCTCACCATGACTTCTTCCGGTCCAACCATCACAGCCTCTACATCCTCCTCCTCTCAACCTCAAGTTACGCTCATGGGTTCAACAAACAATAACCAACCACCATTACTTATTGCAATTAACTCCACTCAGGTTCCGATCAAACTCACCAAAGGAGGGAACTATGCAGCATGGAAATCTCAATTTGAAAATTTATTCTTTGGCTATGGACTTATGGGATATCTAGACGGCACCAAGCCGTGTCCCCCTGAATCTATCTCAAGCACTACTGACACCTCAGGTCAAGAATATGATAGAACCACAGCCAATCCAGACTATCAACTCTGGCTCCGACAAGATCGTCTTCTCCTCCATGCCATTCAAGTCTCATGCATGGGTGCAGCACATGCCATTGTCACCCGATCCACCACTTTAGCACAAGCGTGGGAGAAACTCGAAGTTGCTTACGCTAACCGGTCTAATATACGTAAACTTGGTCTTCTAGATTCGCTAACCAATGTTAGCCTGGAGGACAAATTTATAGCGGATTACATGCAAGGAATCAAAACTATTCTTGACAGCCTAGAATTAATTGGTCATCCAGTCGATGATGGTGCAATTGTCATTCACACTTTGAATGGTCTGGGTGCAGCCTATATGCCGCTTGCATCAACTATTCGAGCCAAAGACACCCCGATATCTTTTGAAGAATTATATGACAAACTACTAGATCATGAGGCATTCCTTCGTCGAGATGAGACAAAGAAAAGTGGCACCCCGATCACTGCTCAATTCAACCAACGCAGCAGCTCTAGACGTGGTCGTGGGTCACATGGCAACACTGGTTATCATCATCAAAATAGCAATTTCAATCATCAACAATAGCAGCAAGTCAACACAAATAATTTTGGAAATTTTGGGAGTGCTTCAACAGGTGGCAGCCGTTCCTCCTCCTACCGCCCACACAACTCACTCGGTGCACCAACTTATCATCAATGGCGTCCTCCATATTCCTCCTCTCATTCAAGACCGGTTTGCCAATTGTGTGACAAGGTGGGTCACACGGCTCGCACTTGTTTTACTCTATATTTTTTACTCATATTTTTCAATGGCAAGTGGGGGAGATAGTTCAAGAAATGTGAACA
This sequence comes from Acer campestre, assembly GCA_954870605.1. Classification (NCBI taxonomy): domain Eukaryota; kingdom Viridiplantae; phylum Streptophyta; class Magnoliopsida; order Sapindales; family Sapindaceae; genus Acer; species Acer campestre. Next base: position 4,368,347 of record OX940800.1, read on the forward strand.
AAGGAAAGGGTCCAATGTGAAACTTATTGGAAGATATTGGTGATGCTGTCAGTTACGACGATTTGAATTTTCACCAATTCCTTCAAGATCGGTTTGGATCAGATCCCCCTTCTACTCTAAATCCTCCTGTAACAATTCCCGAGTTCAACGAACTCGATCTCGCTCAAAATACCCCCAACAGTAATGAAAATCTATCTAACATTAACCCCATAGCCTCTTCGGATGATTTTTTTGCAGGTGAAGGTGAAGAAGAAAAGCCGATGAAGTCCGAACTCTTCAAAGTGCATATGAAGAAACTAAGTTAGATAATGGTTTCCACATCCAGTGCAATTACTGCACCAGAACATACAAGGTTGGAAGAAACTTCGGATATGGCACGTTCTTGTCCCATTTCAAAAAAAATCACCCATCTGAATACATGGTAGAAAGTAACCAATCCCAAATCTCCAGGTATGCAACCCCTTCTAATCAATTATTTCATTACACGTCTAAAAAAAAAAAATAGAGAACAATTAACATTAATGGTTGCAATTGAACACTTACCTTTTGGTTTTAGTGAGAAAGTAGGTTTTATTAATTATTGTCAAAATGCATTAAATCCTGCAATGCAACGTGTTCCTAGAACCACTCTCACACGTACACTAAATGGCATTTACAAAACAGAAAAAAGCAAATTGAAAACATTTTTTTCTGAATTTCAAGGTCGCGTTTCCGTATGTACCGACATATGGAGTGACAATTTTGGTAGTCATTCATATTTGGGTGTCACATGTCATTATATGGATAATAACTGAGACATGTAAAAAAGAATTCTTGCATTTTGTGTTTTTGATGACTCACATTCAGCTCAAAATATTTTTCAACTCCTTAAAATCATTTTTCAAGAGTATAATATCCTAAACAAAATTTTTGCTATTGGCTTTGATAATGCTACAAGCAATACTGCATCTATTCCTATGTTACAAGATTTGTGCAATCCCTATTTTGGGGGTAAATTATTTCATCAACGTTGTGCATGTCATGTTTTAAATTTGTGTGTTCAAGCTGGATTAACAGAGCTTTCTACTTTCATTAGACCAATCAGAGATAGTATTAACTATATCTGGATGCATAACAAAATCAAAAAACAATGGTTAAAATATGGCTCTATGAATAATATGCATTCCAAAAATTTTTCTCGAGATATTACTATTCGTTGGAATTCAACTTATAAGTTGCTTAGTGAAAGTGTTGAATATAGGGAATTATTAGTTTCTTTTATTACTTATAATGTTCTTTCAATTTCTCTTCAATTGAACCATTGAGATGTATGTATAAAAATTCTTGAATTATTACGTGTTTTTAATGATGCTACCATCGCTTTATCTAGTGTTTACTATCCCACTACTCATTCATTTCTTATTCAATGTGTTAATATTGTTGGTGCATTCAATGATTGTGATGTTGATGTTCAATTGAGTCCATGTGTTGATGCCATGAAGAGAAAATGGTTATAGTATTATGGGTAGATTCCAAATATTTACTTGATTGCACCGTGTTTGATCCACGCTTTAAATTTGAATGTTTGCAGGTTTATTTAGCTAATTATTACAAATGTTTAGATTGTGATTCCGTTAAGAAATTGTTTTATGAATTATACAATGAATATCTTAGAATATATGGTTCGTCTTTGAATGTGCCGGTTTCACAATGTCAACCCACATCTGGTGGTACTAGTAATTCTGAAAAATTTGAATTAAGGGGTTTAAGGGATCGACTGTTTTCCGAAAGAACCAAAAAATTACGAACATCTTCTTCATCCTCAACGGAATCTGAGGTTGATCGGTATTTACAAGACACATACATTTAATGATGAGGAATTTAGTATCCAGGCTTGGTGGAGGAGTCATCAACAGGATTATCCAATTTTGGCTATTATTACCAAACAAATTCTTGGAACGCCGGTTTCTACAGTTGCTGTGGAACAAGAATTTAGTGCAAGTGAAAATATTTTGGACCCAAGACGATCATCTATGTGTCCACAATCACTTGAAATTCAGGCATGTGTTGATGATTGGACAAAGGCCAAATATAGACAACAAGAACTTCAGCCGGAGATAGTGAACGACTTCTTCGAAGATGAACAAACGACGGGAACGGAAGGCAGTGAATAGATTCCGTTCCAACATCCAACCTCCAACCCTGAGCAACTAATTAAAGGTAAAAGAACTACGTGGCCTTTGATTCCTCTACATTGATGGAGGATACGTAGCAGCTTAATTATGGTAAAAAATTAAGTGCAAGGCCGGTTTTTTTTTTTTTTTTTAATTTTAACTTTATTACATTGTAATATTGTATATTTGAATTCAAGCCTTCAAGGCCAACTTCTAATTTTATTTTATTTTTTGTGAAATTGTAAAGTTGTATTTATTAATAAATGTCAATTTCTTTTTTTCTAAACATTGTGAACTACTTAAATACTTCAATGGAAAATGTTTGTAGATATATTTTTATTTAAAAATTTGTTCATTGGAATTATGATTGGGATGAATTAATATTGATTGGGATTTGGGAAAAAAAATTGAAAAAAATAAAAAATGGTTGTAAATGTATTTTTATTTAAAAATTTGTTCATTGGAATTATGATTGGGAAGAATTAATATTGATTGGGATTTGGGAAAAAAATTGAAAAAAAATAAAAAATGGTTGTAAATGTATTTTTATTTAATAATTTGATCATTGGAATTATGATTGGGAAGAATTAATATTGACTGGAATTTGGAAAAAAAAAATTGAAAAAAAGAAAAAATGGTTGTAAATGTAATTTTAATTAATAATTTGTTCATTGGAATTATGATTGGGAATGGAAAGAATTAATATTGATTGGGTTGGGATTTAAAAAATAAAAAAAATAAAAAAATAAAAACCGGAACCGAAACAGAAACCGAAACCGCCAAACCGGTGGTTTGAAACCGGTAACAAACCGGTTTTTCCAGTTTCGGTTTCGGTTTCGGTTTCGGGTGGCCACAAAACCAAAAACCAAAAACCAAAACTGGCGGTTTCGAACCGAAACCGAAACCAAAACCAAACTGAACCGTGGTCGACATTAGGTATAGCTCAGCTGGTAGATGAACGAGCTTGAGGCTTGGGTAAATGACTCTCACATCAGTGGCTCAAATCTTACTAATGGCAAAAGCTTTCAAAAAAAAAATCTGAGGGGATATTGTTAAAAGAAAAGAAAAAAAAAATCTTCATATTAATTGTATATATTTTATATTTTATTTTTTTTGTCATAAAAAAGCTGTGGAAGTTATTAATTGTAGGCAAGTTGAAGCAGCGGTTCATGGGTCATTTTATCCAGATATAGAAAACGATTTTACAGGACAATGACAACTGGAGGGAGATCGGAGAATAAATTCAGATGAACCTGTAGTCTTCCACAAAAAAAAAAAAAAAAAATAATAATAATAATAAATAAATAAATAAAATAAAATAAAATAATAATAATTAATTAATAATAATAATAATAATAATAATAATAATAATAATAATAATAATAAGAGTAATGCTACATTGCCCAAATTTAATACCCAAATATGGTGCCCAAATGATGTGGCAACACTTTAGTCCATTAATTTAAATCATCCAAATCTAATACAATTTAAATGAATGGACTAGAGTGTTGCCACATCATTTGGGCACCAGATTTGGGCACTAAATTACTAAATTTGGACAATGTAGCATTACTCTAATAATAATAATAATAATCTTATTATTATTTTTTTTCTATCACCGCCAATAATTAAAACGGCAATCGAATTATATCGCTAAATTGTCTTTCTCAAATGAGATACAAAAGTAAGGATATGTAATACTTCAGAAATCGACAATTTTTTATTTTTTTTATTTTTTTATTTTTAAAGGAATATTATAAAATTGTTATTGTATTTGAAAATTAAACATAAATCCGAACTAACTAAAATTAGTGTTGATATCGCCATCCAATCCAATGTGACTTGGTGGAAAGGATGCTCATTCAGCATGTCGACTTAGTAGATATTATCAAGGAAAATTACAATTAAGGCAAAGAAATTTGTAGTCATGATATTAGCAATTCTCCTGCAATCAAGGAAATCTCAAATCAATTCCCATGGTTAAGGAAAGTCATTCATAATTGCACAGATACTCCAGCCATCAAGGACGTGTTCTTCATTCCAAAAGCCAAGAAATCAATTCTCTAATTTTATTAGTCAATTTGTACATAATATCTCTTCAGATATTTTTTTCCTTTTTTTTTATGTTGTAATGATCTTAGAAGTTATTTGTAATAGTCAACTTTTGCTTGTATATATTCAAGAAAATCTTTCAATAAAAATTAATGCTTCCTTCAATCAATACTTTTTCAGAGTTCCTTTTATATGGTATCAAAGTTTCTTTTATTAAGGAAAATGACTATGAATTGCTAAGATCATGGGAATTGATTTGAGAATTGATTTGAGGTTCCTTGACTACAGGAGAATTGCTAAGAGCATCTCCAATGTAACAGTGTATTGTGAAAAAATTGGATGCCAACTATGATGGATAGACATTCAGTTCAAATATACTTCTCCAATGCAACCATCACCATTCAATGTCAAGCTGATGCGGCAAAAAAAAAAAAAAAAAAAAAATAGACGTTATTAACATGACCGTCTACTTTCAGACGGTCTATTGCACAGTTATTTTTTCGGTTGACTCAGCTAAGAGTATCTCCAATGTTAAAGTGACGTGCATACCCATAATCGTTGCATAATCGTTGACATGTCAACAATGTCAAGAGATTTGCTTCATATATGGCATACAAATAGACTTAATAGACAATCAACTCAAAATTTGGTCTTTAATACTTCCGTCTAAAACACAATTTTTTTTAATGATGTGTTTATTTTTTTTTCCCATTTTATTTTATATTTTATTTCCTTACCAAAAATAGATGAAAATTAATGTCAGTTTTAAATACTTGCTGAGTCAATCAAAAAAATACTTGTGTAACAGACCGTCTGAAAGTAGACAGTCATATTGACAATGTCTAATATTTTTTTTGTCACGTCATCTTGAGGTTGAATATGCATGGTTACAATAGAGAAAGATTTTTTAACATGATGTCTATTAATCCTACGTATATCTTTTTTTTTTTTTTCACAAGTCGCGCTTGCATGGGAGATACTCTAAGTATTTAAAATTGACATTAATTTTCCATTTATTTTTGGTAAGGAAATAAAATAAAAAAGAAAATAGGAAAAAAAAATTGGACACATCATTAAAAAAATATGTTTTAAACAGAAGCATTGGAGACCCAATTTTGAGTTGATTATCTATCAAGTCTATAATTATGCCATATAGAAAATAAGTCTTTTGATATTATTGTCATGTCAACAATTATTGGTATGAATTTCTTTAACTTCATTGTCATTTTCCTTGATAGAAATAACACACAAGCGTGTCAATGCCCAAAGTTTGAATAGTCAACTGAATGTGGTATATAAAAAGGAAATGTTTTTAAAACATTTAAAAAAGATAGCTTTTTTTTTTAAAAAAAATAAAAAATAAAGTTAAAAAATTAATATAAGGGCAAATTGCACAGAACCCCTTGAGGTTTGGGCAAGTTACACTTAATTGGAAAAGTTTGTTATTATACACTAACACTACCAAGACTTAAATTTGACTTTGAAAATACCTAAAATGCCCCTAGTTATATTATTTTATACTTTTTTTTTTTTTTTACTTTTTAACAAAAAACTTTATAAATTTTAATAAAATAAAAAAAATTAAATAAAAGATATGATTCATTAAATAAATAAATAGTTTTTTTAAAAAAATTAATAAATAGGTTTTTTTAAAAATAAATAAATAGTTTTAAAAATTAAATAAATAAACATATTTTTTTAAAATAAATAGTTTTAAAAAAATCAAATAAATAAATAGTTTAAATAAATAAATGAAAAAAATTAAAAACGTTAATTTTTTTTTAAGGATATCCATTAATAGGGACAAAAAAACTCTAAATATCTAAAATTTTACAGTAAGGATGATGGTGAGAGAAGTTTCAAGGTTCCTAATATGAAAGGAATAGTTGTTGAAGAAGGCAAGAAGACTCTCAGTGTTGGGAACCTTGAAGCTTCTCTCACCATCATCCTTACCGTAAAAGTTTGGATATATATTTTTTTTAATTCCTATTAATGGATATCCTTAAAAAAAAAAAAAATAAATAAAAAAATAAATAAATAATGTTTTTAATTTTTTTCAACATTAATTTTTTTCATTTATATATATATATATATATTTATTAAACCCTTTATTTATTTTATTTTTTAAAACTATTTATTTATTTGATTTTTTAAAACTATTTATTTATTTATTTATTTTAAATTAATTAATTATTTATTTATTTATTTTAAACTATTTATTTATTTTAAAAATATTGATTTATTTAATTTTTGTAAACTATTAATTTATTTAATGAATCATATCTTTTATTTATTTATTTTTATTTTATTAAAGTTTATAAAGTTTTTGGTTAAAAGGTGAAAAAAATAATATAAAATAATATAACTAGGGGCATTTTATGTATTTTTAAAGTCAAATTTAAGCCTTGGGAGTGTTAATGTATAATAACAAAACATTTCCAGCTAAGTGTAACTTGCCTAAATCTCAAGGGGTTCAGTGCAATTTACCCTTAATATAATTTAGAAAACATATACATGAAGTTATGAAATATGATATATATATATATATATATATGTTACAACTCACAACCAAATAGATGTCCGTGAGTCCATCACACACTCACTATAAAGTTATAGATTCGAGTATATTTTTTAAAATCTAAATTTATTGTAATAATTAGAAAAAATATATACAAGTATTTTAAAAAAACAATTACACCGGCAGTACAAAATTACAAATCCTCTCTAACCTATACGTATGCCATATAAGCTAAGACCACCGTTCGTTTAAAAATAAATAATAGCTTTGCATGGAACAATAATACGATAAAATTCATATAAAGAAAGACGTAAACTTTATATTAAGAAAATAAATAAGTGTATTATAATTTATAAGTTGTGTCATTGTAAATGGCGGCTAATTGGCCATAAAATACATAGGAGATGTCACCACTCACCACTAAATAGCTGATGTTGAGGTTGTTTCACATCAAATATCTCATGTAAGATTTTTTGTTTTTTTAATCCTTTAAACATATAAGTATACAACTATACAAGCCTGACGAGAGGAGAGAGAGAGAGAGACAAAATAGTAATTAATTTTACTATGAAGAAAACTAGAAGAGTAAACTATTTTTATATGTGATAGAAGAATGAAGATGCCAGTTGGTACATTCTGGCCTTTCACTTAGTGCATGTTTGGTATGACTTTTGAAAGGATTAAAAGCGTTTTTTTAATGTTACAAGCTATTTTGAAGTTTTTTTAGGTTGTTTGGCAAAACTCAAAATAACTTTTTTAATATATGAATTGTCTCAATTACTCTTTAAAAAAAATCATTTTATGTCTATTTGGAGAAGCCCAAAAATTTGGGCTTCTCCAAGAAGCTTTTTTTTTTGAGCTTTTTAAAAACATATGAATTATTTCAACTACCCTTTATAAATTTTAGATATTCCAACATACCTCTTTCATTATAAATATATTGTCAACACATTTTTTGTAATTCACTCAACCAAAAGTTATTTCTAAAAATACATTATCAACACCTTTTTTGTAATTTACACAATCAAAAGTCTTTTTTGTTAGAATCTCTACTCATTAGAAGTCCTACTACAAAAAGATCTACTCTAGAAACTCAAATTGAAAAGTCATACCAAACACACTCTTAATCTACTAATTAACACACCAAAAACACCTTTTAAGTAGTTAATTGCATGGAGCCTTAATTAATTGTTTGATTGTTCATGTTGAGCTTAATTATTGAAATATATATATATTAACATTTCCATATGTAAATGTCATATATATCTGTCCAATTAAATTCAACTAATTAAGTATTGCATTATCAAAGTTTGCATAAGCTTATCGTCGGTATTTAATTTTTTTTTTTTTTTTTGGATAAATTTCATTCATTATTAATGATTTTGACTAATATTTCATAAAATAAAAAAAATAAAAAATTAATGAGTTGACTTAATATAAGTGGACGTGAAGTTTGCATTATTCTAATTGAACTCTTAATACCCCAAATTCTCACAAAATTTTTTAATTTTTTTTTTACATATTGTGACAAGTTTTGATTTTTGAAACCATATAAATATGTCAATAATTATTAAGCTATCACTAACCAAATCAAGTATATATATAATAAAATCAATTTTGTATATTTTAAAATATTTTTTTTTTTAAAAATTTGATAATGATTTTATTGCTTTGTTATAATATATATATATATAAATATATAATTTTCATTAATTTTTTATTTTTATTTTCTAACATATTTTTAGTCTATTTTTTCATTATTATTTTTTGAGTAATGTTACATTATCCAAATTAGGTGCCCAAATAACGTGGCAACACTCTAATCCATTCATTTAAATTGTATTAGATTTACATGATTTAAATGAATGGATTAGAGTGTTGTCACGACATTTGGGCACCAGATTTGTACATCAAATTTGGGCAATGTAGCATTACTCTTATTTTTTTAGTTCAATTATAGAAAAAAACCCACTTAAATAATTATATTTCATTAGATTTAATTAAAATCAACTAATGATCAATTAACTGTCAACTAATGGTAGGAAGTTTTTTATTGATTGTTCAAACAAAAAGGGTTTGATTTGACATTTGATCAAAAATATGGGTTATTTGCAATTTTCCCTTTTTTATAACACCAAATCAAGTATATTTGGTTGCATTATGAATTATCCTTACTGGCTTACTCATTTCATATACACGTCTTTTTAAGTACAAACTTGGGTGTATTCAAAAAAAAAAAAAAAAAAAAAAAAAAAAAGTACAAACTTGGGAATTGGGCCGGTGTTGGGTTATGGTTTAAAGCCACAATCTCAACATATGTTGAGATTACCACTAACCCAACTTAATTTTTGTCGAATATTTAGTCATCTTGTAACTTATTATCAGTAGTCATTTATGTTATACAGGATAACTAATATGAACGAATTCTAGAAAAAAAGTGAAACTAGAATCGAGACTCGTATTTCACACGGTACATTTAAGACAAATTCATTGGCGTTTGTCTTCATCGAACTGATTAATAGTCAGAACTTACCATACTGTAAAACGCACTGAAAAAAAAAAAAGTGAAGAACATAATTTATATGGCAGTACTTACAATTTTAAAATTAAACAAAATTGTCTCAATCCAATATCTTCAAAGGCAAGTTGATCATATGCCATATAGGATGCAACGTGTAATCATTGTTGACGCTAGGTGACATATGTTCAAAGGTAAGACCAGAGACTCAAGAGAGTTTCTCGATCGGTAGATAAATTGATGATCACATGTAATATTTCATTAAAAAAAAGTCATTGATCTTATAATGACATATTTTTTTAATAGAAATTAAACAACTGCACGGGGCATGGGCCAAACAACAGATTGTACTGAATGTGAAATTAATTTTGTTGGAAACTTTTTCTTCAAATTTATAAATACTATTAATTAATTATTAGAAATAGAATCAAAGATGGTTTCAAAAATTTTATAATAGTCGATGTAAATTATCTTTTTAAAGAGATATCTCTGTCTATTGTTTTAAATATATATGATATGGAAAACAATCAAAACATTACTGCCCTTCAATTAATTAAAAAACCTAGGTGTACAGTGTTCCATTTCAAGTGGTATAACAAAAAGAGAAAGGCCCGTAAGCTAAAATAAAAAGCCAAAAAAAAAAAAAAATACATTTAACAAAAACAAAAAGACTCTCTGCCCTTATCATCATTGCCAACTAAAGAATAGCAAAAATCCGGAGTAGAAGACCACCACAAAGAAACATCTTAACCCAAAGCATGTTTACAGATAGCATCCATATTACCTTTCTTGAAAATATGAAAAATTTAAAAATCAATAAAAGTATTATGAGAAAGACACATCTACCAATCCTACCAAACACAGTTGGAAACCTAATTGGAGCGAGCAGAAAGTAGCTGAACCATATATGAATTAAACCCATTTCTCCTCTCTAAAAGTTATTTCTTTCCTACGAAAAGAAAGTAAAAAGGATAAAGAAAAACCAGATTTCAATAACTTTCTTGTTTTGACAGGTAAAAATGGTCAATATTAAGTCAAACCGCTAGGTAGGGTGTTTGATGTGTTGGTCAACCAAAAAATGCTGATTAAGCAGGTTTTTGTGTGAGGTTAATGTTTCAAAGTGCCCGGTCATTTAGGTACTTAATTATAGGTTAGGTTAGAAATCCTTTTATAATTATTATTAAACGTAATTCTCTACGAAAGTTAATTTTTTTCACAAGAAGTTTTCCCGACCTTCTTAAAGCATGTGATTGGTTCTTAATAAAATGGTTGTAACACCAATCACGTCTTAACCACCCATTCATTGCAATGCTTATGTGTCATGAGATTATGTGAGATTAGGATAAATATCAGATTAGTAGAGGATCCAAATTCCAAGAAAAGACAAGATTTCAAGAACATTCTTATATACATCAACATGAAAATATTCCATTATTAATTATTTCAACAATCTTAAACAAGGCTATATAATAATCAATACTACTAATATTCCACTACCAAAGACAAAAACGAGATTAAAAATATACACTCTTGTAAGAAAAACACATAAATCTTATAGTCTGTGATACGTACGTTGATTCTCTTGCATATGTGGTAAATTAACCGGAAACTATCATGATCCACATACTCAACTCTTATCATCAAGTCATCAACCACCTTGAGCTTTCCCTTTCAGGCATTTAAGGCTGCTCTCGCACTCTATGGCTAACCGAGACAGTGAATTATATGACGAGCCGCCCTGACTCGAAGCTTTTAGGGCACTGATTTTCAGTTGCTTGACTCGATATCTCATCTCACCTCCTTCCTTGTCCACCATTATCCTCCTCACCATCATCTCTATCTCATCTCTCTCCACGATCATCTCCGATGACGGCCACTCCTTGGATCGGACAGCCACCCCTAGCTCCTCCGTCAGCATCGCAGCATTCATCTTCTGCTCCGCGTACTGTGGCCATACGATCATCGGTACACCATTCATTATACTCTCTAGCGTTGAATTCCAACCACTGTGTGACAAAAATCCACCAACCGATGGATGTCCTAAAATCTGAGATTGTGGGGCCCACATAGGCACGATCAATCCTACGCTGTGGGTCCTATTCACGAACCCATCTGGTAAATAATCCGAAAATCCAGCTGGACCTTTCTCAGCTGTCAGATATGATCCCGATGCATCGCTATCCGACGGTGGTCGTACCACCCAAATAAATCTTTGCTGACTCATCTCCAAACCCCAGGCCAGTTCGATCATTTGTTTTGACGTTAATGTCCCGCCACTTCCAAACGATACATAAATCACCGACTCAGCTGGTTGCTTGTCTAGCCAATCTAAAACGTCGTCGTTTCCAAGAACCGGTGGCGGTCCAACCGGTCTAGCCAACGGACCGATTGGATAAACCGGAGCCTTAGCAATTTGACCCAACATCTTCGTATCACGTAGAGCTTCAAGTGATTTAGACTCCAGATCCTCCCACGTGTTCACTAGAACCCCATCGGCTTCTGTCATGTCCATCCCCAAACTTAAATACCACTTAAAAACCGGATCGTTCCGGTAGAGAAACGGTTCGATGGTATCCTCGAACCGGACCGGCCTGCAACCCGGGATTTTTAGTGGTAATTTCCGGTTCGTATGATCGTCCAACACATTTTCTTCAACGGTTGGTGTATATATTGATGTTGCAACGTACCATGCATTAGTTGCAATGAATACGTACTTCAACATTTCGAACTCATCGGCGACCGCCATGGCTTCAGTTCCAAACAAGTCGACAATTAGAGCCGTTGGACGGAACTTCATGGAAGTGATATTGGACCGGAGAGAAGGTAAGCACACGCGCATCATGACTAGTATTTTAGTTACTATCGATGCGTCAGGGTCAACTAGACCGGACATATCCGGATCAGACCGGAGTAAGACAACGTCGTGGAGGAGCTTTTCATTTGGTGAATTGATGACAAGCTGTGATAACTGTTCTACAGAAGTATTTTGATCAGAAGACACAACAAAGACAGTGACGTGGAGGTTGTGGTGATTGGTAAGGCGCTTTGCTAGCTCCAGAACTGGAATAACGTGTCCCATTCCAGGGCTAGCGAGTAGAGCTACGTGGGGTTTCATGATTTGCATCGTGAAAAATACTTTAAATACTCTGAAGTTAATTGGAGGGAGAGAGAGATACCTTGATGATGTATGTTACTCGGACAAGAGTTGAAGGAATAAATGATATTTATAGCCAAAATTAGTTGGTTGTGTGATCATGAATATTTGTTGGTATATTATTGTTAGGAAACTATATATATATATATAATGAGTTGCTCACATTTAATATCATAATGAAATTATATCAGGACGTCCTGGCCAGATCGGGACTATTATATATATTAATGAAAATATTTATTCATTTTTTTTTTTAGGAATATATTTATTGGTTTATTGACTTTATATAATGTTATTTTTTTATTGGCAAGTGGCAACTGTAATATTCATTTAAATCATGTATATCTAATACAATTTAAATGAATGGATTATATCGATGCTACACCAAATTTGGACACTAAATTTAGATAAAGTAGCATTATTGTTTTAAAAATTCATTAATAATAATTTGATTCGGATAGGAGTTCGTTGGGATTGGTTGAGATCAAGCATAACAATTTTGTTTTATATGGTCTTAATAGAGCAAATTTTGTGACTCTAGACTGAAAAATTGTTTTGTTTTCTGGTCCCTTTTCATCTTTAACTGTCATTATCTTGTCCCCACCTCTATTTTATTGATGTGTCTAATGAACAAATCAATAATCTTGATTAATTTTTACATATTTACTCTTAAAAAAAAATAGAATTAATCCAGACCATCGATTTGCTTATTAGATACGTATAAATCAATATATTATAAGAGTGAGGACACTAAAGATGAGGAGGGGATCCAAATCCATGTTTCTGATCCCATTTTGATTCTTATAGTTGTCTTCATTAGGTCTAATAATTACTTACGTACTACACGTACGCCAAGATGTAATTATCAGACTAATTAATGAGCCAATGAATCTCAAGTTCTCAACTATCCAATTTGCAAGCTCTTTTCTCCATATTCCAATACATGGAAACAGTGATAATGGCCAATGAAAGAAAAAAAAATTAAGAAAAAATGTTTTATTAGAGCATTTTTAATGCAGTGCCAAATATATGTGTCAATACTAAAATTTTACACAGAGTGTAAAAATCATCCTCCAATACAGTGCCAAATGATGTGCCAAATTTGACATATACTATATTGTGTGCCAAAATATAGTATAAGTCAAATTTGGTATAGCAATAAATGCTCCCTTTTTAATTACAAAAATGTCATTATATATATTTTTTAAATGAAAGAATGAATGCATTAATGGAACTTTGCATTTGGAGAATAAAAAGAAATAATGAATGCATTAATGGTAGATGTTTACTTTTATAAGTTTAATTAATAAAATAATAAAAATAACATTTTATATAGGATTGTGCATTGGAGCACAATGATAAATTGATGTGTCAAATATAGCATTTTACTTTTTTTTATGCTAAATTTAGCATTGACATTGACATATGCATTGGAGATGGTCTTACAAGGAGAACTCGGTGATTTTAATAGTACTTTAATACCACTGTTGTGAGTTGTCAGTGTCATTTTCTTTTCTTTCTTCAATTCTATTGTTTTTTTTGCTGTTAAAAACATATTAAATAAGTTATTGTGATAATAATATCACCGCTTGAAAAAATTTAATCTTTGAATGATATTCTGTTCCCTACTATCTTAACATTATGTTTTTTTTTTTTTTTTTTTTTTTTTGAAGAACATTATGTTTTTTTTTTGGGGAGAATCGCAAATACCCCCGACTTTTAACCAAATGACAAATCAAACCCTCTGATTTGAACAATCAGCAAATAACCCCCTACCGTTAAATAACCCCTACATTATTTGTGTAATGGTGTTAGTATACATTTAACGGTAGAGGGTTATTTGCTGAATGTAGGGGGTTTTTGGCTGATTGTTCAAACCAGAGGGTTTGATTTGCCATTAGGTTAAAAGTCAGGGGGTACTTGCAATTCTCCCTTTATTTTATTTTTAAAATGATAATCATTAAATTTATATATATATATATTTGAAGAATCATTAAATTTATATAACTCATATAACAATCCAATATTTGCCTTTAGGTAGAAATTTATATAAAAAAAATTTCCAAATTCGTATAATATGAAAGAGATTCCTATAGTTAGAATCTGATAAATTAATCCGGCTGTGTTGTTACACAAAAAGATCAAAAGGCACATGCCGATTAGATAGTTATTCCAATTTTTATAATTAATTAAGCAAAAATGGTTGATTATGGAAATGAAAATAAAATAGGAGCAAATTGACATATGACAAAAAGAAAAATAGGTTTTAGTATAGAGAGTAAACGGTGACTTTCAAGTATGCCAACAGGATGCATGTGTTGATATTATATGAAAGTTAATTAAAAATGTTTTAATTCAACTTTCAACTAGCTATATACCCAGCTCATCAAGACAGTTCATAGCTACAACATTTTCACTTAATCTAATAATTAGCAGCCTAATAACATGTAATGTGTGAACTCACAATCGATTAACAAAGACAGTGACGTGGTCAATAGAATTAACCAGACCATTGATTGATTTGGTTATTAGACACGTGTTAATAGATTATAAATGTAATAACACTTAAAGTGAGGAGGAGATTCAAATCCATGTTTCCGAGTTTCTGACCACATTTTGATTCTTATAATTGTCTTTTATAGGTCTAATAATTACTTATGTACTACACGCCAAGATGTAATTATCAGACTAATTACGAGGCAATGAATCTCGATTATCCAATTTGGAGGTTCTTTTCTCCATATTCCAATACATGGAAACAGACTCAACAGTGATAATGGCCGATGAAAGAAAATAAAAATTAAGAAAATTTGTTTCATTACACAGAGAACAGGGTGATTTTAATAGTACTTTAATACCGCTGTTGTGAGTTGTCTGTTCATTTTCTTTTCTTTCTTCAGTTCTATTATTTTTTTGCTGTTAAAAAATATTAAATAAGTTATTGTAATAATAATATCACCACTTGAAATTTTTTAATATTAAACTTATACAACTCATATAACAATCCAATATTTGCCTTTAGATAGAAATTTATATTAAAAAAAATTTCCAAATTCGTATAATACCAAAGAGATTCCTATAGTTAGAATCTGATAAATTAATCAGGCTGTATTATTTCACAAAAAGATCAAAAGGCACATGCCGATTAGATAGTTATTCCAATTTTTATAATTAATTAAGCAAAAAATGGTTGATTATGGAAATGAAAATAAAATAGGAGCAAATTGACATATGACGACAAGAAAAATAGGTTTTAGTATGGAGACTGGAGAGTAAACGATGACTTTCAAGTGTGCCACTTTTAGTATGAAAGTAATTAAAAGTGTTTTAATTCAACTTTCAACTAGCTATATACCCAGCTCATCAAGACAGTTCATAGCCGCAACATTTTCACCTAATCTAATAATTAGCAGCCTAATAACATGTAATGTGTAGCCTCACAATGGATTAACAATAACACACTTGAAGGAAACCCAAGTGGTGGAAGCCTAGCTTGCCTGATTGTTGATGATGAGCTTATAAATTAATTGTAACTTTCTCAACTAATTAAATGGTTAATTGATAATATGGTGGGTTGAGTTAAGGATCTATTGGTACTAATTAGTGAGATCATGAACTGTTACTTACCGGAGGAATAGGAGGAAGCGTTCAAGTTTTTTCCTCATAACTTGCACAGTTTTGATTCGATGAAAATAATAATAATAATAGTCTGATCATTTATTCAGAAATCATGATAATAACTACTAGATCAAATAATTGAGAAAAACTTCGATAAGATGTATCTATCACATTATTTTTATGTTTTGTCTACGATTGAATTTTGCAATAAATGCATTGAAGAACGAATATTAAATGTATGTGGTTTTATCTTGATTTGATGTGACATTTGCTATATCATATATTTATTTGCGAGGTAACTTTGAACACAAAACAAGCAAAAGTTAGATATTTATTTCAGGTCATATCTAGTAGTTGGCCGAGTTTAGGGTTCAAATACTGCCAATAACGAAAGTTCTTTTAAAAAATACCTGTCCTGAATTAATAATAATAATAATAATAATAATAATAATAATAACAACAACAACAACAAAAGTTTTAAATATGTTGTTGCAACTAGCTAGCCACCCAGCATTCATGGCATTCAAGTGATTTGTTTTTTTTTTTCGTTTTCATGCACCTAATAAAAAATTGTTTAATTTCCAATTAATCAATCAGGGTTGCTCCACAGAAAACTACTGGCTGTTAAAATAAAAATATCCTTAGATATTCATGTGATATTGTTTTACTCACAATTCCTTATAATTAGCTTTATTTGTTTTCATTATTATTCTAAATTTCTAACAGTGAGTTTGATTTATATGAAAATATAAACCTAGTCGAAGAAAATAATTATTATTAAAGTATTGATTATTAGATGATAATTTTTTTACTGAGAGGAAGGGGTGATTTAAATTAACTTGGAATGTTCAAAGGATAACCATTTCGATGCACTAAATATCCGAATAGAAAATTCTTCATCTTCATTCAATACTGATCATGCCAAGCTTACATTTTTCTTTATCTATATATATATATATATATTCTATTCAAACCTCATCAATATGGAGAAATATATTGAAATTAAAAGTAAAAAAATACAACCAGTAAAAGCACATGCAGCCATAGCCCATATGTATTATATAACATATCGAGATGCAACAAATCATACAGAAGTACGTAATTATAAATTTATAATATTTAATTTTGTAAACCCTGTGCCCGTCACGTGAGCTCACGTTCGTAGCAAGTCTGATCAAGCACCTTGAGCCTTTACTTTCAAACATTGAAGCCTAGTCTCACAGTCTTGGGTGAATTGGGACAGTGAATTGTAAGAGGAACCGCCCTTAGACGATGCTTTTAGGGCACTGGTTTTTAGCTCCTTCACCTTATTTTTTATTCCAAGCCTCTCTTTGTCAAGCATGACCTTTCTCACCATCATCTCTATCTCCTGCCTCTCCACAATCCTCTCCGTCGGCAACTCCTTTGACCGGACGGAAACCTTGAGCTCCTCCGTCAACATCGTTGCGTTCATCTTCTGCTCTGCATAAAGTGGCCACGCGATCATCGGTACCCCATTGGTTATACTCTCGAGTGTCGAATTCCATCCGCAATGGGACAAAAAAGCACCGATTGATGGATGTTCCAATATCTGAGCCTGTGGGGCCCACATGGGGACAACCAGTCCTACGTTGTGGATCCGGTTCAAAAACCCATCAGGCAAATAGTCCACTGTGCCCATAGAACCGTTCCCGACCGTAAAAAACGAACCGGATACATCGTTCTCCAATGGTGGTCGCACCACCCAAACAAACCTCTGTTGGCTTAGCTCCAAACCCCAAGCCAGCTCAATCATTTGTTTAGACGATAAAGTCCCTCCACTTCCAAACGACACATAAATCACAGATTCACTAGCTTGCATGTCTAACCATTCCAGAACCCGGTTCTCCGAAACCGGTCCTACGGTTCTTGCCAACGGACCTATTGTATAAACCGGTGCCTTGGCTACACCTCCCAACAATTTACCATCTCTCAAGGCTCGAAGTGATTTAGGCTCCAGATCCTCCCACGTGTTCACTAGTATTCCATCAGCTGTTGATATCTCCCTCCCGATACTTAAATACCCATGATACAACGGATTGTTCGAGTCAAGAAGGGCTTCGAGGGTGTCCTCGAACCGGACCGATGAGCAACCCGGGATTTTCAACGGTTTTTTCTGGTCAACGTGTTCATCATCTAACACTTTTTTATCAACAAAAGGAGCATATATTGTTGTTGCTAGAAACCATGCATTAGAAGCAATGAACACGTACTTCAACATCTCGAACTCATCAGCAATCGGCATAGCTCCGGTTCCAAACAAGTCGACTATCAGAGCCGTTGGTCGGATCTTCATTCCAGAGATTGCAGATCGAAGGGCTGGCAACGACTCATGCATCGTAACAACAATTTTCGTTACCATATTTGTATCCGGATCGACAATACCGGAGATGTCGACGGACGGAAGCAACATGACATCAAGATGGTCGTTTGGTGATGAATCGAGAAGCTGAGATATCTTTTCAGCCGTGATATCAGCAGCCGCGACGACAAAGACGGTGACGTGGAGGTTGTGGTGGTTAACAAGGCGGTTTCCTAGCTCAAGAACCGGAATCAAGTGTCCCATACCTGGACTAGCGAGCAAGGCTGCATGGGGTTTTGTGATTTGCATGTTGTGGAAGATTTTGAAAAATGAACTATAAACACTGAATTTTGGGAGCTAATTGAATTTTGAGGCCTTTGTGATGTGTTTCACGGACAAGTTTACTACGATATTTATATACAAAACTTTCATTAGTCCTCGTTTGTCGTATTGCATCTGGACTGTACTATATTATCTTTATATATATATAAAAAATAAAAAATAAAAAAAACCCATAGTATGGGGTGCCAATGTGCCATGACCTCCGAGCACACAAAAATTTTAAATATTTTATTTAAATCTTACCTACCGTTTTTATAATTTTTTATTTTTCTATTAAAATTTTTATTAATTTTTCAAATTAATCTCTCCAAATTTGATAAAGCTAGCTTCGCCCATTATGTACTGTATTAAGTTATATCATATTTGGTATATAACTGTATTGTATTATAATTTTTTTAATAATATAAAATATGTATATATTTTTTTAAAAAATTAATGATTATAATTTATTCTAAATATCCTTTAAATGAATAAATGATTTTTTATTGATTTTTTAATAAAATACTAAAAATAAAATAATTAAATAATATTATTATAAATAAAATAAATATTTTCAATATATATAATAGAGTTTATGAGTTACAATGGTCAATGGAGATAGAAAATAAATAAAAATTGAAAGGGAGAAAAGAAATATTGTGTTTTATTTATGACAGATTTAATTTTGAAAGAGAATTTGTTTCAAATTTAGAAAACAAATGTGATTTAAAATTGGATCTTGAAGGTTTTCCGTGGGAAGGGTATAAAATTTGATGAGAGGGGTGCTAAGTTTTTGACTAGAGGTGCTAATATTTGTAGAGAAAAAAAAAAGAAAAAAATCTAGTGCTTCTTACTCCAATACAGCCTATTTTGTATTAGGCATACTATTTTGTATTATATTATTTTAGTTCACTAACACAATACAAAAAGGGCTCGTTTGGTGCCACCTTGTATTGTATTAGGGGTTTAAAATGCATTAGAATAATGCAATACAATATTTTGTTTATTTCCTACTGCATTGTATTAACTAATACAAAAAGGACTCATCTAGTTGATCGGAATATTGACATAGTTAGTGATTCGAAGACGGCTGTATCCTGGATTAATGGTAAGGATTTTGGTAGCTTAAAACTGGTAAATCTGGTTTATAACATCAGAGGTTTTTTGCACATGTTGGTTGGTCTTTCAATTAGTTTCAAGCCAAGAGATTCGAACGCAAAGCGGATTGTCTTGCGAAAGATGGTTCTGGTCAGGGTGGGGACAGGCTTGTGTGGTGTGATCTCTGATTTGTAGGTTGCAGGTTGCAGGTGCTGTCTTGGCAGTGTCTTCAATGGACACTAAATTATGTTTCTGGTGTAGATTGATTTTCTGTTTTTTGGTTGGCTTTGCCTTGCCCTCTTTCTTGGTTATTTTTGTTTGTTGCTTGCTCTGTCTGAGTGTTTTTCGTTTTACCTAGTTTGGGGTTCGTTATTTTGGGTGGAGGTTTAATTTGTACGTGGTCTTTTGGGTTGTTGGTTTTTGATGTATTTTGTCTATGTGGCTTCAATTTAAATAAAGCTAGCTGTTTCAAATAAAAACTAATACATTTTAATTGATTTAATATGGTGGATGTTGTATTAGATAATACAGGGTAAAGATATTGTATTTAATAATACAATATAGTACATATAAAATATCACAAAACATATAATTATATAAGAATAAATGAATAATACAGTGTCCAAATGAGCCGTAAGTGGCACACCTATCACCTTTGTCCCATGTTCGAATATCCTTTCCCAAAGTCAAAAAAAAAAAAAAAAAAAAAAAAAAATACAATATAATAACACAGGAGAACAAAAGTTATATTTATTCATTTAAATGTTCGAAGGTCATACATGTTAAAAAATAACTGGAAAAACTTTGTCATTATCTATCTAAATATATATATATATATATATTTTTTGAGGAAATCTATCTAAATATATTCAAACTTATAATTGCAGTGAACCTTTATAAAAGATTATATAACTGGCCATAATTTACGAAATCCCAGATTACAAGGCAGTCGCACAAGTGAACCTTTATAAAAGATTATATAACTGGCCATAATTTACGAAATCCCAGATTACAAGGCAGTCGCACATGTCCAGATTTTGATTGTTTATTTTTTGCTTAATTAACAAATCCCAAAACATAATTGGATTAATAATTACATAAATCTTGGAGATGCAAATACTATGTATGGAATCAAATGTATTTTTTATGTATAGAATTAATACATAAAAAATATATTTGATTAATAATTATATAGAAAGAAATACTATATATTTTTTATATGATTTGAATGAAAAATATTAAGACTTCAGACATGAAAAACAAGTTCTAAATATATTGTTTATATAGGAAATTGTTTTTTTTTTTTTTTTTTTTTTTAAGTAACATTAGAAAACGTAAAAAATATATATATATATGGGTAAAAGTATAAATATATGAAAACTAAGGATTTTATAAAAATTGACAGAGAGTCAAATTTTGAAATTTTGAAAACTTAAGGGGCAGTGGCCCCCTCTCACTCTATGCTGCCTCCGTCGCTGTTAAGGAGTAGAAGTTTCTCAATTAAATATCCAATGATGCGGACATATAGTAATTGATCTTGATAAATGCAGAAGTCTCTAGATTATTCAGTGACAAATTTAAAATGTACTAAGGTGATAGAGTTAACCTATTAAATGATTTCGGCTCCAGATGTTATGTACTGAAACTCACGCATGCAAAGTAACCACTTGGAGACCTTTTATTGGTCGATGGGTGTCCTTGTGATTTCATGTTTATTTTTTCTGGTTGGTCAAATTTATATTTCATGCATCATCATGCATGACTTTGTTTTTATCCTACTTGATATAATAACATAAATCGGGATACCAATCAATACGTTTTGAGTGGGATCCACCAACGCTGTAAATTGATGACGGCCGGCGGCTGGTGACGACAATAAATTTTTTTTATAGAGAATAAAAAAAGCTTGAGCATAATCTTCTGAACCAAGGAAGTTACGTTGCATGCTATTGATTGGAACTTTAGAATTTAGTTAAATTAATTTTTTACCCAAATGTTATATAATTAAATCGAGGAAATGAGATCAAGGACATCAACTAGATAAATCTGGTATATTTTCTGATATGCCATTTGTTTAGGGTAAAACTGGTAAATCAATAGTCACACTGCCACGTAGGGTGTTTGATAAACTAGTCAACGAAAAAAATTGAAGATTGTCTGAGGGGCTGTTTGTTTTTTTCCCAATAAGACTTATTACCTCTTATATCTTAAATTAAGATAAATCAGTTTGTTTGTTTTTTCAACTTATATCTTATTTTAAGATATATATGTCTTTTAGAAAAAGTAAAATTTTTTGACTTTTATCTTATTCAAAAAGTGATACAGTAGAGTTTTTTAATAAATTTCCAAAAATATCTTATAACAATTCATACATTTATGATTTTGTCCGCACATAATAAAATACTAAAAATCAATTTTCCAAAAATTCCCAATTTTGAAGAAACCTTAACACAACCTAATCAATTTTATATTTGTAATAAGTCATCTAAAATGAAAAAAACAAACATATCATAATATCTTAATTTTTAAGACTTATCCATATATCTAATAAATTAAGGTCTTATAAGACTTTAGACAAAAAAACAAACAACCCCTGAGTGTGTGTGTTTCAGCTTCAGATAGGTGTTTCGGATTGCTCAGATAGTTCGGGTGGGTTTCGGGGTGACTCGTGTGCCTGAAACAAAAGAAAAGAAGAGGATGTTAGCGGAGAGCCAACGGGTGGTCGGCTTTGGTTCTCCGATGCCCAAGGTAGTACCAAGTCTTAGAGATACAAATAGAGAAACGGCAAGAAAAAATGTAATAGGAATATGTGTACCTAGAATATGAGGTTG
Organism: Acer campestre; assembly: GCA_954870605.1. Lineage (NCBI taxonomy): Eukaryota > Viridiplantae > Streptophyta > Magnoliopsida > Sapindales > Sapindaceae > Acer > Acer campestre. The sequence continues at coordinate 4,390,930 of OX940800.1, forward strand.
GATCTCATATTTATATAAGAGGAAACGTGCTCGAGTGTCTATAATTGAGTGTTTCGGTTGATACCAACAAACTAGCTAGATGGCCGAAAGTCTAGTTGATACTTGCTTTTGGGTTGGCCGTATGCCTGGTTGACACATGACTCATCTCAAAGTTGTTGCATTGTTGGTTGGGTGATGCGTATGTTGCTTGTGTCAAGACCAAAATGTCAACCTTTGAGGACTGAAATATGATCCTGATTTTACGCATAGCTTTGCACGAGACATACTCTCTTATATGGGACTTGTTTCATCCAGGGAGACCTCACGTGCTTGAGCCCGATTGAGTGCTAAAGTTTAGGCCCAATTCCTGAGCTTCGTACTTGGATTGAAACTTTTATCAAATAAGGTGGGCTTAATTATAGTCTCTTACAATTTTCCAGGACCGGCCCAGTGGAAATAGGCCCAATTTTTGGGTACAACACTGTGGTATACAAATAATTGAGGAGGTCGTTACTTATAATGATCAATCAACAAGAAATGACATTGTAGATGGCACGCTCTATAGTTGTAATTTTTTTTTAGATTGGAAGGGCAAATATGTCATTTTGATGCTTGTCCCATGGCATGGGACAAGTTGGCCGAGGGTTTGGGGTGGGACAGATTTTTTGTGATTTTTGTCCCACCTTGTCCCATTCTATCCCACACTAAGGTCGTGCCAAATGTGGAACAAGAACAAACTGTCCAATGTTCTCCTGTCCCGTCCCGTGTACCAAACGCACCCTTAGAGTCTGAAATGCATTTAATTCCAAAAACTTTGAAGGCAATTTCATTGATCCTTCATTTTTCGAGGGTTGCTTGCTGTTGAAATAGATGCTCTGCTCCGACACTGCTTGGCAAAGAGAGAGTGCATTATACAAGGAAACTCCCTCACCCCAAACTGCGTGTATATATGGTCCAATTTGGTTGTTTATGGGACACCATTTTTTTACAGGTGATTTAAATCCTTTGTATATTACATTAATTTGCAGGCCGAATGAGGGAATTTTGCATTTAAAAAGACAAACAACATTCACGACTCTTTTCTGTCTAGAGAATTGTTAAAGACTCACACCTTAGTACCTCACCATCATGATTATGTCTTCCAATTTGAAGACTTTTTAAGAGCTAAGAATTCATTGAGTATAACCCCTCTATCGCTCTACAAATGAAACCGAAAGATGTCAACTCCATCATCCAAAACAGACAATTACATCGACCACCTCCTGCTTTGGTGAGGATGACTGGGATATCAGTGTTACCGGAGGGTTGCATAGCGGCTGTGATCTCCTTTACCAGCCCTCACAACGCTTACTATTTAGCTTGCGCCTCAACCACCTTCAAATCCACCGCCAATTCTGAATTCGTATGGGACTGCTTCCTACCTGCGGAATATATGTCGGGCCTTGTATTCATCCCCAGTTCTTCTTCTACGTGGTCGGCGTTGTCGAAGAAGGAGCTCTACCTCCGAACATGTTACAGTCTCATTAAAAATGGCGAATTGGTAAGAAACTTTAGGGATTTGTGTTTGTATTTGTTTAAAAATTGAGAAGCTTAGATGAATGTGGTAGATTTTGGTGTGATCAGAATTTTAGATTTCTTATTTGTTAATTGATCTAATAAAAAGAAAAGAAAAACAAAAATTTAACACATTTTAATTTACTCGAGAAACGAGCACAAAACATAGGAAACAGAGACTAAAAACATGTAAAGAAATGGGCGATCAAATGAGTATTGTTTATTATGCAGAAAAAAAATGTTGATTATAAAACCTTTTGAAGTGTTTTCGGTTTGGAGCAAAAATAAGATATTTTTGGTGAATCTGTGATTGTTTAATTGACGTATTGAACTGAGCTTTTGTTGGACCATCTAAATGGGAAGAAATGTTATATGATTTCAAGCAGGGCATGCTGGATTGAATGGGGTGACACGCCCATTTATTGGAATTGGGTTTCATTACCCGAGGCTAGGTATCATTATTTTCTCTCTAATTCTTTTCGCTTAATTTATTTTTCTTGTATTCCTTTTTATATATATAATAATAATACTGATAATATCCTACGCATAAAAAAACAGGTTCCCCAACGTAGCCAGGCTGATTAATGTGTGCTTATTTGACATTCAAGGAAAATTAATATTTCGGTTTTGTCCCCAAGAACAATCTACTCAACTTATTTTGTGTTCAAACTAACTGGTGAAAAGTATGGATTTGAACGCATCCAAATAGATGCTACTGTTAGACTTAATGGGAGCCAAGGGAGAAGACAAGCTATTTATTTGGATACAGGTCAAGGCGTTATTCCACCGGATGCTGGACAGTTTAATCCCGTGACTCATTTGTGCCTGAAGAAGAAGTCGGAGAAGAAGAGGAAGATCATGGACTTTATGTCCCTAGGGAGAGAGCAGATGGTTGGTTGGAAACTAAATTAGGTAATTTTGTCTGTCAAGGTCATGAAGATGGTGAATTGGAAATAATTGTTTATTTGTTATGGAAAATCGTCACCTTAACTGGAAGAGTGGCCTAATTTTCCAAGGGATAGAGATCAGGCCTAAAAATGCTAGTTAAACAAGCTTGGTATTTTCATTTACATTATAAAATTGCAGCATCTAAATGTTGTACCATGTTATTTGGTACATAATGTTGCATATTATAATTATCCTAAGCTTATGTGAAATGTTTTTTTGTTTTTTTATTTTATTTATTTATTTATTTAACGATGGTATAATATGCAGTGTTGGTCATGTTGTAGTCAAATAATATGCTTTGTTTATGGGGCAAATTGCACTAACCTGCCCTTGTTTGTTTGAAGGGGAGATATGTATGATCAGGTCATTCAGATATTTATGTGAAAAAAACTTGTCATATTTATGTTGTGTTATTGACATTTTTTTTTCTCTCAAATTTATCTCAATCGTTAACATATTTATGTCTTGTTATGCACGTATGTATAACAAATAAATACATGTGATATATGATATTTTGATGCCTGTGTTACGCAAAATAACATTTTCCTCGATTGAATGTGGAGGCAGACTGTAATTGCTAAGAGACAAGAAGCAATAACGATTTGTTGTTGTGCTATCTAGCTTGAGAAAACTTGTATCTATTAGTCGATCTCATTCAAATCATGTCATGTAGTATGGTTTAATGTCACTAGATGTTCATGCCAAGAGCCATGTTGTGATCAGTGAAGATCGAAAGCATAATGTGTTAATTACCCCATTGAAGATATATGTTCTCATTTAGGGTCCGCAATGCATTTAGTTGCAAAACCTTTGAAGGTAATTTCATGGATTCTTCATTTTCTGGCATTGCTTGGCAAAAATAGAGTGCATTAAACGACGAACCTCCCTTGAGGCGAGCTCTCATATTTATACCTAGAATATGAGGTTGGATCTCAAATTTATACCAGAGGAAGATGCCAGCAAACTAGCTGGGCAACCGAAAGTCCAGTTGATACTTGCTTTTAGGTTGGTCGTATGTCTAGTTGACACATGGCTCACCTCGAAGTGGTTGCACCGTTGGTTGAGTGACACGTAGGTTGAGTGTGTCCTTCGAGGATTGAAATCCAGTCTTGATTCTATGTATGGCTTTGCCCGATACATACTCTCTGATGGGACTTGTTTCATCCAGTGAGATCTCACGTGCTTCGGCCCGGTTGAGTGCAAAAGTTTCGGCCCAATTCTCGAGCTTCGTAAAGAGTGGCGATATTTGCACCTCTCAAAAACTGTATGTACACCATTTTCGTAAGTACACCCCTAAAATATTTTAAAATTTTATGGTTCGTAAATAAACTCCACTTAATGCAAAAAATACTCTTTCTTTAATTTTATTGTATTATGTTTTTGTTAGCATACACCACTATTTTATTATCTAATTATATTTATTTAAAATTCTATTATTTTATATCTTTTTATTCAAATAAATAATTTCTCTTTAAAAAAATAATTTCTAACTCCTACAAAAACATTTGATGTCACTAAAAAATTGTATGAAATTTTTTTTTTTTCATTGCATTAAAACTTTTTTTTTTTTTAAATTCTTTATGTAAAAAAAGGCTTTCAGCACACAACATTGTATTTTTTTTTTTTTTTAATAACAATTGTTCATAAGAAAGTTTATTGTTGGTATTAATTTTTGTTTCACTCAATTATAACATTAAATTGTTTGTCAACTCAATCAATTTGTATTCCTTAAAAGAAATTGAAATTAGTATTTAAAATAGAAGTTGGGGTTTGATAAAATAGAAAGGTTTTTATTATCATATCAAACAATTAATAATTATTGGTATGTACTTACAAACTATTTAATCCTTTAAGTAATTTTACTCAAGGATAATATTGGATTTTTAAAAATATACTAAATTTGGGTGTACATACAGTTTTTGAAGGATGTAAATATCGTCACTCCTTTGTAAATCGTACTTGGGTTGAAACTTTTATCAAATAAGATGGGCTTGTTTATAGGCTCTTGCACTAGTGCCAAAATTATTTTTCCAAGACTAGCACAGTGACAGTAAGCCCAATTTTTGGGTATAACACCATGCTATACAAATAATTAAGGAAGTTGTTACTTGTAAATGATCAATCAACCTGAAATGACATTGTAGATGATGCGCTCGATATTTATTACATAAGCGTACGCAAAAAAAAATTAAAAATTTTAAAAAAAAATTTACAAAAAATTCTAAATAAGCTCCATTTAGTATGATTTGGAAATTTACAGAGTTTTCAAACCTAATATTAGGAGTTGGGATGGGACCCTCTCCTCATCTAAATTTGTTTAAGCTTTGATTTAACTAATTTTCAGTCTCGTATTATTATTGTTAAAATATGGCTCTTTTCTATTGTGATCGTCCAAACGGGTCCGATTGGTACAGCTAACACATGGGACGTCTTAGTTTTCTTGAAGAAAAAGTTTTGAGATTACTTTGGCCCCAAATATGCTTTTGCTCCGGGTAATTTGTTTTGGCTCCAAGTATACGACTTTGGTAATTATGTGACTGGTTCCAAGTATTCTTAGCCTATAAATATAATCTTCCATGATACACCAAGTAGACACCTTGAAACATTAGGGACACCCAGGGGATATCTAGGGGCGGGAGATCTAGTGAATATACGTGTGTAGATCCGAGGATTATCCGAAAGGAGATCCAAAGAATATCTAGAGATAGTCGGGGGGACACCGGTGGACCTATAAAATGTTGTGAGCTTTGAGCTCTATAAAACTCTTTTGTAATTGGGGCAGTTTGGGGTTTGAGAGATCATATTGGATGTATAACAATTTTCTATATAGTCACGGCCGTGCTTTTACATGTAAAAGGTTGTGTTATTTGATTGAATTCTTTTCGTAGGCTATAACTAGTGTTCATTAAATTAAATCTCAAAACTCTTATGGCCCAAGTACAGTTGTATAATTGGGTCAGTAAGTGGTTTAAGATTACTGGATCAGACGTTAAACATTGTTTGTGGTGTCTATTATATATTTGAAGGGGGTATTTTTATCTAAACACATAACAGTTTTTGGACAAAAATGTTATACCCCTCCCTTAACACATATCAAGTGTTGGGGAGAGGAGTAATGCTCACCCACCCCCCTTGAAAGGGGTGAGCAAAAGTAATCTCTAGTTTGAGACTAGATCGATGTTATCTTTCTTTTATTATTTATTAACAAATTATCCTCATTTTATATTTCCGCTTGCGAAAATGATAATAATAACAAAATATAATATTTATACAAAAATAAAAAAATAAAAAAATAAAAAAACTTTAAAACCAACTTATAATTTTGCTTAAGTACACACTACAGTCTACACATTATCCTTGTGAGGTTACCCATAGACGAAAGGATAGTTCAGTACATCAATTGTTATGTATTTTTCCGACCTAGGAAAATACATAGAAAGAATTTAGAGTAGTGAAAAATAGAAAAGAAAAAAGGGTTTATTAAGATTCAATCAATATATAATCTCATCCAAATCGGTCCATCTATTTATAAGCCAAAGACCACGAGTAAGTTGGGAAAATACAACTAGAAGATAACAACAATACAACTAACCAATAGGAAACATGCACCGCAACTGCAATCGTGGGAAAATCAGCTAATGCAATTAGGGGCCACGAATGCTATGAGTAGAGCCTCCACTCACTTGCACTTCTCTTTATTTACTAAGGGTATGTTTCGTATGTTTTTTAAAATGATAAAAACCTTTTTTTAATGCTAGAAGCTATTTTGAAGTTTTTTTTAGTTGTTTGGTAAAACTCAAAATAGTTTTTTTAATATATGAATTGTCTCAATTACCCTTTAAAAAAATCATTTTATGTCTACTTGGTTTGGGCTTCTCCAAAGAGCTTTTTTTTTTAGCTTTTTAAAAACATATGAATTGTCTCAACTATCATTTATAAATTATAGATATTCCACCATAACTCTTTTATTATAAATATATTATCAACACCTTTTTTGTAATTCACTCAACCAAAAAGTTATTTCTAAAATTACATTATCAATAGCTTTTTTGTAATTTACACAACCAAAAGTCTTTTTTATTAGAAATCTACTATAAAAATATCTACTCTAGAAGCTCAAATTGAAAAGTCATACCAAACACGCTATAAGTCTTCTAACCAACTCTAGACTAGGTCCCTTCCTTCTACTGCATGGCTTGCATGCGCTTGGATTATGAAAGTATCATCAATACTCAAGGAAGTATTAATTAAGCCCATAATCTCGATCGATTGCATTTAGTTGCAAGAACTTTGATGGTCTGCTTTGGCAGTGCTTAGCAAAAACAGAGAGTGCATTATACGACGAACCTCCCTCGACTTGAGCTCTCTCTGCGCTGCGTTTTATCTCTTTCACTTTTCTCCTAATTGCATTGCCTTCTTCTTCATCTCCCATGACCCTTCTCACCATACTCTTTATCTCCTCCCTCCCCACAACTCTATTAGTCTGCAATTTCTCCGACCGAAAAGCCACCCCTAGCTCCTCTGTCAGAAGCGTCGCGTTCATTTTCTGCTCCGCGTACAACGGCCACACTATCATCGGCACTCCGTTTGTCATGCTCTCTAGCGTTGAATTCCACCCGCAGTGCGAGAAAAATCCTCCCACTGATGGATGGCTCAAGATCTCCACCTGTGGGGCCCACTCTGGGACCACCATACCCGCTTTTCGGGTCCGGGTCAGGAACCCTTCCGGCAAGTAGCTCAACAAGCCATCACTACCGCCAGTCCCTGCCGAGAAAAACGAGCCGTCGTCGGATTTTACTGCCGGTGGACGTACGACCCAAATGAATCTCTGTTGACTCAGTTCCAAACCCCAAGCAAACTCAGTGAGTTGCTCAGATGATAATGTACCTCCACTACCAAACGACACGAAAACAACTGACTCGCTTGGTTGCTTATCTAGCCAATCAAACAGCTGGTTGCTGCTTGAACCGACCAGTCCAAGCGGTCTAACAATCGGGCCGATTGGATAAATCGGACCCTTAACATCCCGACCCAGGAGTTTATCATCCCTCAGTGCTGCTAGTGTTGTCGGCTGCAGATCTTCCCACGTGTTAACCAAAACCCCATCACTCAATTTGATCTCCTCACCCAACCGTACGTACTCGAAATATTGTTGATCATTACGGTCCAACATTGGGTCAAACACATCTTCGGGTCGAACTGGCATGCAACCCGGGATGTTCAACGGATCTTTTCGATCCACGTACTCTCCTTTCACTATTTTATCTAGTGTGGGAAGGTACACAGTAAGAGCAAGAAGCCATGCGTGACTAGATATATATACGTACTTGGGTATTTGAAGCTCTTCGCCGATCACCAGAGACTCGGTTCCAAAGAGGTCAACGATCATCACCGTCGGTGGAGACAGAGACTTCAAGGAAGAGATCGCCGACCGGAGAGCTGGTCTGGTTTCACGCATAATCACTCGTATTATTGTAACCACCTTAGATTCTGGGGAGACTAGGCCGGAGATGTCCGGTGACGGCAGCTCGATGATTTCACAGAGATTGGGAGTCATGGCAGATTTGATGATGTCTGATTTCGCGGCTGATGTGTGAGAGGCAACAACAAAGATGGTGACGGGGAAGTCGAGGAGGGTTACAAGGCGTTTACTGAGCTCAAGGACAGGGATGAGGTGGCCCAGACCGGGACTCGATAACAGGACTGCGTGTGGTTTTGTGGTCGAGCTCCTGATCTCCGTCTCCATATCTGAATGTTGAGAAATTTAAATCGAAACAAGTTGCAGGGGATTTTCCTGTATTTATTTATACTACTCGTGATTGTATAAGTATCCACCGGTAATGAATATTCAATTTAAAATTAATAATAATATTCTAAAAACAATTCCACAATTCCCGGATGTACTAAATAAAATTCATTAATAAAAAAGATAGGATTTTAGATGGGATTTTAGATGAGATTTTAGATAGGATGTGTAGAATTACTGTATTAATAATTGAAAAAACGAAAGTATTTGAAATGATTGGTATCTTACCATGAGAAAATCTTCCATGGGTGTCTCATATGTGATGTGTGAGACGAACCGAATGAAATTATACCACGTGGCATAAAACTTAAATCAATTTGATTTCAACTTTAAGCAAATGGAGTTTATTTTTGCTCACCTCCTTTAAGGGGTAGGCATTACCCCCTCCATAATATATGACATATGTCTAGGGAGGGGGTATTTTTATCTAAATACATGACAATTTTAGAACAAAAATACCCCTACCTTAACACATGTCAAGTATTGGGGAGAGGGTAATGCTCATCCCTTATAAGGGGGTGAGCAAAAGTAATCTCAAACAAATGATTGGCTTTTGAGAAGTCAAAAAAAGCAACTTTCAATGGTGAAAATCTTAGTTGCACCCGATGCAACATTTAGCATATGCATCGGCCATTCAAATTTTAACACATGTATTGACTAGGTTACTAAAGATAATACTTTTGCTCACCCCTTTCAAAGGAGGTAACCATTACCCCCTCTTAAATGGATGACATGTGTCATAGATGAGTAAATTTTTAGATAATTTTACCCCTCTATAGACACATGTCATATGTATGGGATGAGGGTAATGCTTACCCTCTTGAAAGGGGGGTGAGCAAAAATGGACTCGTTACTAAATCTAACGATGGATCCAACTCAACTGATATTAATTATGACTAGGGATGGCCATTTTCCCTCGAGGCTCCAAATCCCTGCTCCCCCATCCTCATTTAGGGGAAAATTTTTGGGGAAAAATGGGGGAATGGGGAAACGGGGACCCGGGGGAAATGGGGAAACGGGAAAAAATGGGAAAAACGGAAAAATGGGGATGGGGGTGGGGGGACCTCCCCCCAAAACTACCCCATCCCCATTTTCCCCAAATGGGGAAATGGGGGAGGATGGGGCAGGGTTTGGCAAATGGGGATGGGGATGGGGTTCCTTATTTTCCTATTGGCCATCCCTAATTATGACTTATGAGAAACAATGCAATGGGTGGGGACCACCTCACTTTTTAGTAAAAAAAATTCCCCTCTCATGTGTGTTACGCAAGTACACAACAACCAATTTTTCTCACAAAATATTCCCACTTCTCAGTTCTCACTCCACACTACAAGAAAAATCCTCTTCTGCAACGCCATCTAGATGTCACCAAATCCCAACTCTACGTCGTCAAATGATTTTAGCGACACCAAAGTAAGTGTCTCCACCTCGTCGTCCTAGTCCTGTCGCTAAATAGAATAGGCGACGCATTGAGATCTCTGTCTCCAAAAACTACTTTTTTGTTACACAAGTATAATGTCACCATAAATATCAAAAGAGCTTCATCTGTGACTCATAACAACACTTTTAGTGATACTTAAAATACGTCACGTAAAGTAAAATTATTTTATAAATATTTATAATTTTATTATCAATATTTAAATATATATATGTATATATATTAATTTATATATAAATTAATCTTTAGTGATGTTGTCGGTATATTTTTAGCAACACAACAAAAGGGTAATTAAATATAACAATATTTATAGTTTTAAATCATTAATATAATTTAATTAAATATATATTTTATATTTATATACCATTATCAGTAATATCATTTTACTTGATAATTAATTTTATATTTATCAATATTACATATGATATTATATATATTATAATATTTATATAAATTACATATAGATGAATTAAAAACAATTATTTTAAGACTAATAAATGTACCACGATTTATTTCAAAAACAACCCAAAATTATTTAAAAGAGTTACAACCGATAGTAACATTAAAATACAACAAATAAAATTGAGATAATTAATTTCTTACAAATGAAGATACATAATAAAATTATCTTTATTATAGTCTAAACAAAGCTTCTCCAATTGCTTCACAAGTTCTTCTGAATTTTCCAATTTCCTTCACAATTTGCATCAGAAGTGTCATCACCGGATGAATCAACCATGGTAAATATAGACAAACGACATCCTGGAGCCATCTAATCTGCAAAATAACATTAAATTGATAATCTTCTTAACATCCCTATCAACAATCCCTATCAACAATACTAGTTAATATATATATATATATATATACTAACCTCAGAAATTGCTTCAAACTTGACAACAACAAATGAATTCTTCAAATTCCTATGACTTCCTCTGACCTTTCAAAACAGGGTGCCACAAACAACCTTTTAGAAAAGAAAAACTAAATTAAGGCATAAAAAAAATGATACAAAAACACCAAAAAATAGCAACAGTAATAAAGAAACAGAAGGAAAAAAATGTTAATTTTTTCATTTTTTTTTTGTTTGTATCACTGTTTAAATCAGTGATGCATAAGCTGTATAGTATATTTAATATATTATGTGATTGAAAAGCAAGAAAGCAGAAAGTATATTAACTATACATTGTAAAACAAAAAACAGAGAGATAGAAAACACATAAAGCCATTTATAACTTGTAGGATGAAAAATGGAAGATGCAGATGAAGAGAGGGAAAAAGAAAGAGTTGGTACCTGTAAATGCATCAGAGAAAAATAACCAATCAACAACAACAATATTATATCCAGAGATAAAAAGAGCATTAGTAGAATTCTATTAAACCATTCAACAAAAAAATAGGAAACATGTTGCCACTTTCTTTTCAATTAACTCCCAATTATTATATCTCACTAAACAAATCAACCATAAAAATAGGAACCTCTGGCACCATTTTCTTCTTCACACTATCGCCAAAATGGTTTTATTATATATATATATACATATCCTTTTTTTTTTAATTAATATATTTAATTCTTTTGTTATTTAAATTGTTCTTTATTAAAATAAATAGAGAAATCTTCAATATTTGAATAATTTTAATTGATAGAAAAAATACCAAAATTATTTTTTCTAGAAAAAAATAATTTTTCTTAACAAATCAACATATTTTTTTTTTAAGAAAAAATAAACATTGTAAAAACTCATATACAATTAAATATAGCCTTTACAACCTTCAACTTTGGCATTTGAATTTTTCTTTTAATTATTTTTAATATTTAATTGCATCAAATTTTATCTTCAACAATGTTAAAATAAAAATTAATTCTTGTAAAAACATAAAATAAAAATTAACAGAAGATTAAATTTATTATTTATTAGTAACATAAAAATTGTATTTAATAAAAATTATGTCATACCTAAATGCATATATATGATTTTTTATGTTAAAAATTATTTTAAGAAAATAAAAATTAATTATTTTTCACTTATAATTTATATAATTATAATTTAGCGACACTATCGCTGCACACATTAACATGTCTCGCTAAAAGTAGATTTTTAGCGATATTTAGTACATTTAGTGAGACAATATACGTATCACCACAATGACATCAAGTAGGGGTCTCCAAAACTCTACAATTATGTCACCAAAATATTGAAATTAATATGTCACTTTGATGACATTTATTTAACGACATCATGCCTAGAGGGTCACCAAAGATAGGTTTTGGCGATACATTTTTGATGTAGCTAATAAATGCATCGCCGATGAGCAATTTTCTTGTAGTGCCAGACTCCTCTCTTTTTCATCTCAAAAAAAAAAAAAAAAAAAAAAAAAAAAAAAAAAAAAAAACATTACTTACCAATTCAAACTACAACTAAAAAAACCAACAATATTTTTCGGTTCAAACAATAAAAAATCAACAATATTTATTGATTTAAATAATAATCAGAAATTATTTTAAAAATTCTAAAATTCCATAAACATTATATTTTTCTTTCTAATTTTCTTAAAAAATACCTCTTAATCATTTCTCTCAACATTCAATTCATACAGATTTTTTTTTTAATAATTTTTTTAATACAAGTCTAACATACAAAATTCTTCTTCATAATAAAAAAAAATACTCTAACATACAAAAATTAAAACAAATATCAGCCATATAAAAATAAAGCTTCCAGGAAACCTCAATTCAAGCTCCATTAAAGCTACAGTGAAAAGCTTAAAAAAATTAATTAAAAACATAATAAAAAATAAATAAAAAACTCTAACATACAAAAATTAAAACAAATAGCATGCATATACTAAATCTTAATCTAGATTTACTAGAATAATATGTATTCAAAAGCTATTTTCTCCAAAAATATCCTAAAAGTTTACCTTGAAGATAGATGAAATACAAGTTTCAGAGACAATGACGCGTGAGAGGGAAATTTTTTTTGAGATGAAACAAAGAGAAGTGAGAACTGAGAAGAGGGAAAATTTTGTGAGAAAACTTTGTTGTTTTGTCTGTTCTGCAAATGTGTACACGTGTAACAAACAACAGAGAAAGTCCCAACTTCTTGTGCCCAACCAAAAAAAAATATCACTTTTAAATTCATTTCAATCTCTCAATTCACTTCTCCTGCCCCTTATTTGTTGGCTGTGTGTTAATGGATTGTGTAGAATTTGTTATCAATCTTGGAAGACTCTATCAGAATGTAAACATAAACAAGAAAAATAAAATAATAATAATATAATATGAAAATATTGTTGCAAATCTGGTGGCTTCCACCAACTTTTCAAATCTTCTACGATATTCTATGCATGTAAAGAGAACATGTGGTCTCCGTTTCTTGTGACATGCACTCCCCTATGTGTCATCCTTTTATTGTATATGTTTGCCTTTAAATAGGCATTGCTTCGTAAATATTTTGGTTTTGTTGTCTTGGCTGATACTTTTCCAGATATCAATAACAAAGGAAATATAAATATTCTCTCAATCTCTCGCCCATCTCTATTGTTTCTCATCTCTCATTAAATGTTCTTCTATCTCACGTTATTGTTCTTTCATTTTGTCTACATCTTATTTCTATTTTACTATGTTATTTTAATTTTAGTATAACATGTTATCAACACGATGCTGTTATTTCCAGAGCCTGAAGCCTCTGAATTTATTACCACTAGAACTTGGAGTTCCTAGATTTATTACCTGAACCTGAAGTTCTGAATTTATTATTATTAGAACATGAAGCTTCTAGATTTTTATTTATTAATACCAGTACCTGCAATTCTGAATTTACTTTCTCGCATTTTATTTTTACGCAATTAACTTTCTCGCATTTATGACTAAATTTTAAAAGATTTTCTTCTGTCATGGATTTTGGTGGACTTGATGGTGAGAGATATAAATATCAAATGTCATAACATGTCTGGTCTTCTCCTCAAAAATTTCGGTGGACTTTGCTCTCTCTCATTTTAACAAAACAAGACTACAAAAACAAGTTTTTTTCTTCCTCAGTCCTAAGGCTGATGCCTTTTCATTTGTTATCCGAGACTTTTCATTTGTTCTCCGAGCTTTTTCAATTAGATTCAAAATTCACACAACCAGCTTATGGTTTACAATAGACTCGGAGAACAATCATTTTTGGGACCCCCAAATGCATTTGCGTATTGTCAAAAAACTAATTATCCAATGAAGTTACATTTATAATGTTATGATGTTCAACCTCCATTAGAGGTCTGTTATAGAGGAAGATGAAAGAATAAAATATCAAAAAACTTCAAAGTAAGAAAGAGAATGTGTAAAGTAAGGGCAATTTTGGTAGTTCACCATAATATGTGCCTTTTAAACTTAACTTATTAAAGCAGTGACTTTGTCACCAAATCAGTTCAAAAATGTAACATTTTCCACCAATTCCACCTAGATTGAATGGGGTGACACGCCCATTTATTGGAACTGGATTTCATTGCCTGAGGCCAGGTATCATTATTTTCTCTCTAATTCTTTTCGCTTAATTTATTTTTCTTGTATTCGTTATATATAATAATAATAAGAGGAAATTGCATGAAATGATCAAAAAATTTATGGATTTATTGTTTTTAGCCACAAGTTTATTTTTGATTATATTTGTCACTTTTAGGTTTGAACTGACAAGTATACCCTTCTTTTTGTCTTTTCTTCACCCAAAATTTCCCCCTGAAACTTCCCTCTCTCTTATATCTGAAACCCTCCATTTTATTTTTCATTTAAGATACTCTCTCTCTCTTCTCTCTCTCTCTCTCTCTCTCTCTCTCTCTCTCTCACACAACCAAACGGATTCCGACTTGAACCCAGCGACTGCGACGGTGGACCCGGCGACGGCGACGGCGATGGCGATGGCGATGGCCCGTCGGACTCCGACCTCCATTTCGTGACCTCCATGTTGTGGTCTTTTCTCTCTCTTGAAGTATATTTCGTGACCTAGAATGTATGTATCCCCTGCCCAGTTGTTTTTTTTTTACAATTATATGTTGTTTGATATGAAGATTAAGAGAGTGGATTCGATTTTTAGTGAAACCCGGATTTTTTTATTTTCTGGTACGAACTTAGATGCCCGTTTGTTTTAATATTACATGCCCGTTTGTTTTAAATTTACATGTGATTTGGTAATTTTGTTTTATAGTGAAATCAATCTCCTGTTGTTTTTTTACAATTATATGTTGTTGATATGAAGATTAAGAGAGTGGATTCGATTTTTAGTGAAACCCAGATTTTTTTATTTTCTAGTACGAACTTAGATGCCCGTTTGTTTTAATATTACATGCCCGTTGTTATTATTTTACATGCCCGTTTGTTTTAATTTTACATGTGATTTGGTAATTTTGTTTTATAGTGAAATCAATCTCCTGTTGTTTTTTTACAATTATATGTTGTTTGATATGAAGATTAAGAGAGTGGATTCGATTTTTAGTGAAACCTAGATTTTTTTAATTTTTTGTTACGAACTTACATGCCCGTTTGTTTTAATTTTACATGCCAGTTTGTTTTAATTTTACATGCCCGTTCGTTTTAATTTTACATGTGATTTGGTAATTTTGTTTTATAGTGAAATCAATCTCCTGTTGTTTTTTTATAATTATATGGTTAGAAATTAGAATTATTGGTTGATTGTACATATTTGTTCTTGTGATAGTTTAAGCAGAATTAAGAATGGAAAAAAATTGTTTGGAGTGTTTTTTGACTGTTATGTTGTTCTCTTGGGGTCTGGGTGTGGGGGTTGTGCGTCCTCTGTTTTCTCCTCTATTCTAGTTGTTCGGGGTTGTGTGGGTGCGTTGTTTTCTGCTTGTTTTTGTTGTTTTGGTGCTATGTGGGTGCCTTGTTGTTTGCCTGGGGGTTGCGTGTGGCTTCTGCCTAGTGCTTTTGCTCGCCCTTGCTGAGCTTGGTGGCTTGTGTGTTGTTGCTTCTTGTGCTGTTGTGTTCTAATAAAGTTGCCTTTAAAAAAAAAAAAAAGCAAAAATCTCATGAAATTACTAATTGGGATTGACATTTTGAGAAGAAAGATTGTTAAGGACATGTGGTTAGTGAGGAAAAAGAGTAAATTAAAGGATTTGTTTATCAGGTTCAGAGTTCAGACCCTAGTGATTTTAGTAAAATAAAGCACTAGCTAACCTCTCAGATTTCCAGTAACTTTATTTATTTATTTTTTTCTTTATTATCTATACATTAGATCCAAGGGAAGATGATCAACGAAGAAGGGTAAAGCCCTGAAAAGATCTTTCAAGACAGATAATAAAGATTGAACCATTTGGAGGACACTGAAGAGGAGTTAGAGAAACGTGAAAAGATACTCCAGCTAAGAGTCTAAGACAAACCCATTTTGAAGTTGGTAATTCTACTACTACTACTTTAGTAAATTTTTGTCGTTTTATTTTTCCAGATACTTGATACCCTTTTAAGATAATGATGACTATGTTTATATATGTGTGTAATTTTATAGATTGTGCTATTGCTATTGTTTTTGCTTGGTTGCTTATCTGCAATTTTTAGTTTTAGCTTCTTTGGTTTCTTGTTTATTTTTAACTTTCAATTGTATGTTTCATTGAAGGAAGAAAACTGGGTGCAACATTGTTGAGAATTTATAGTTGGCTGAATTGTATAAATACAGTTACCCTTCTTGTGCATTACATAATAAGTTTTTATTAACATGACTTGGCTTTTAGGTGACATAAAAATCAATTCTGGTTAGTTATATGGAAGTTTAATCCCCTGTTTTTCAATCAAAGGTTGCCCTACTACGTTATTGTTTTCTTTTTTCTGTGACTTGATTACTTGATAATATAATAGCCTTGTATTTGCTTGGAATTTTTCCCCAGGAGATTATAAACTTGAAAAAACAATTGTTTTAGATGATGTACCAAAATGGATCTACTGAGCATTTACAGAATCTGAGTCTGAATGGAAGCATTGACCCAGAAAGCTTCAAGGCTTGCGTTCCTCTTGTTACACACAAGGACCTGGAGCCTTACATTCAGAGAATTGCCGACGGTGACACTTCACCTATTCTCACTGGAAAGGCCATAACTACCATATCATTGAGGTACTTCTTGTGTTTTGTGAGTTGGATTCAAATATTCAAGGTTTGTAGCTAAATTGTCAAAAGTTTTATTTTTTATTTGAAATCTAGAGAATAGAGCTAGAGAAGAAAAGGATAATCTATGGAGGGCGACGAAGGAAGAGATAGTAGAAGCGAAGACTAGTCTCGAAGGGTTGGCTATAGCTGTCAGATTGGGGCGACTTCCTTTGTGTATAGAAGTTTTATGTTTTGTTGTTGCATAGCTTTTGCGATATAAAATTTGTTCATATTCCTAGAGCTTGTAACAGTGTAGCACATCTGCAGCTAGATTTGTAGTTGGTCTGGTTAGTTGGCCAATAAGGATTTTTCTTCTTGTAATTTTAATGTTGTTTAATGAAAGAAGAATGCCACAATTCACAGAAATGTCCGTTGGCATCGGAAGTTGGCTGTACAACTTAGGTATTAGCAATGATGATTTAATTCTTACATGTATTTCTTATTGTAGACTTTATTCAGTTAGATTCCAGTATTGAATGAATTTATTTTGAAGACCAAATTCCAGTATTGAATGAATTTATTTCAGTGATCAAATATCAATATTGAATGAAGACCAAATAACAGTATTGAATTCATGTATTTTTTTTTTTATCAAATTCCAGTAGTTTTACATGCCATGACCTTAAAAACTTACATGCCAGTGTTTTTTGAAGTCACATGCCAGTGTATCTCGAAGTTACATGTTAGTGTATTTTTAATGATTTATCAATTTGAATGACTGAGTTGCAAAACTAAACATTCCAGTATTGTTACATGCCAGGACCTTCACAAGTTACATGCCAATGCATTTCGAAGTTACATGCCAGTGTATTTTGAAGTTACATGCTCGGATATTCTTGTTTCCCCACTTGAAAGACACCCACTTAAATGATCAAATTCCAGTATTGTTACATGGCAGCACCTGTTAACAAGTTTTTAATGATGTATCTATTTGAATGACTGAGTTGCAAAACTAAACATTCCAGTATTGTTACATGCCAGGACCTTCACAAGTTACATGCCAGTGTATTTCGAAATTACATGTCATTGTATTTTGAAGTTACATGCTCGGATATTCTTGTTTCCCCACTTGAAAGACACCCACTTAAATTATTTTATAGATCCATGAAAACAATATGATAACTGGATCATCAATTCATGCCATTTTTTTTTTCTGATTTATTTATCGATCATTAAAACCATTTTTCAAAAGTAGTCGAGGAATTTTTTCCTTAATGAATCCATGGTGCGTAACTTTATGACTAGTCATAACTACTTATGACTAGGTAATAATGAAATCAATTGAACTAACAGTCTTATGGCAAATTTCTAGATAATATTGGTGAAGCTTTCTTTAACCTCTAAGAAATGCGGCGCAATTAAATACGAAACCAAGCAACTCAACAGTCAGCCGAAAACATCGATAATTAAGAAGAAACTTTCTTATTAAATCTTCAATAAGAGCAATGTAATACGGGTACTCTCATTAGATGAAGACTATATGTACAAGCAATTTCTTAAGAAAATACAAAAATCACAGCTCTGCGCCTAGTTTTACTACCAATTTCACTTGATAAGCAATTCAGATGCCCTGTTTAGTGAACAATTGGATTGAGTCGTTGGTGCTGGTAAAAATGTGGAGCAGCCTCTAATAGCCAAGAAGGATCAATAGAGATGACATTGCGCATGTAGTGTCGGTCAGTTGAAACAAGGGAATGGTATACAATCCACTTTGGATTAACTCTGCAAGTAAACAATTTGGAGGACATTATGGATTTAGCATGTGTATTTTAATTAATATCAATAAAACGTGACATTATGGACATACAGAGAAGAAAAATCAATAAAAAAAAACACACACAACTTAGACATGAACTTAGACAGACTTACAATATAATTCAAACAACATCTACTAAAACATCATAGACAGAAACGACTAAATTGATAAGGAACATGATTGAAGGCAGAAATTCCCGAAATGAAAGCATTTCCAATCAGATAGCCACAGTACCAAAAATTCAAGAAATGAAATAAAACTGTCACAAACCAGCAACTCAACTTGTCTTTAAAAAAATTTGGATTTATTCTTCCATTTTTACTTTCAATGCTCTAACTTGTTCAAGTTTCTCTTATATCATCATTTTCAACTCAACTTGTGATGGTTTTCGATCATTTTGTTTACAATTTATGATGTAAATGGCATGATTTTATGGAAGATGAATAAAAAAAACATAAGACAACTCTTATTTTACTAAACTACTAATATAATATAATAGATATAATCTTGCAATAGGAATTACCATATATTAGAAAGAAAAAAAGGTACTAAAAAACCAATTGACTACAAATTTTGCATGTTCAGCCTCGTTGTCATTGCCATTAAGTTGGGCACCATCTACCTGTTACATACTTCCTTAATGGAGGCCACACTCCTTAGTCTTGGCCTTGTGCATGGCTTGCACTGGATTGAGATGTAACTTATTGAGTGCAATGAATTCACAAGCACATTTATGTCCTGGAGCCTACAAATATGTACACAATGATCTGTTTCTCAACCATATCAAATAATTGATATGTTTCTGGGTTTAACCTCTAGTATCCAAGCCTAAACGTTCGTCCAGATAGATGTGCAAAATCAATTAAGGGCACATCTTCAACTCCACAAAAAAAAATACAAAATACAGAGGCAGCAGTCTCCATTTTTGACATTTCCAAAACATAATCAATTGATACACAACAGATTTAATTTCTTAATTAAGAAATTAAACAAAAGACTATCAGACTCAGATATAAAATAGAGAGCCAAAGTGTTCTATCTAATTTACTTCTTAAGGTGCAGGTAGGGAATGGAGTGGGTGTGTGAAGTTTAGCAAATCAAAGTGTTTAACTAAAATAGAAATGTGTTTGATAAAAGTACAGAGAGAACTTTCTCTGTAACCAAGCTGCTATTAATGGCAATCAAGGAAGAAAATGAAAAACTGGGTTTTCTCATTAATCATGCAAAGAATGTGAACCTACATATATACACATATCAAGCTTCCATTAATGACTATGAAGGATTCAGATTCAGCCGTGGTTTGTGTTTTACATAACCTTTTTTTTAATCTAATGACACTTAAACATAAAAAAAATTTTAAAAAAAATTGCATGGTCAAAATTTGCTAATGTAATTACTCTCTCATACAAGTAAGCAAGTCATCCAAATTCACCTAAACTCAAACCAAGACTGGACACTCACATTTTGTTTCTGAACTGTTTTATTACTCTTAAATTATAAAGAAGCTGACCCAGTCTATATTTATATACATTCTGATCAATCAGACTCTAACTTGCTCATACTACACCTCTGCTCGATCTTTACTGCAACTATATGATCTATCATCTATGCAACATTTAACACATCAAAATTCTAAAAATCCACACCCGAGTAAGCTGCCTATCTGGTGAATATGCTTGAGAATTTAATATGTAACCTAGTGCACATTGAGAAAAGTTCCTAATCTTTTTAATTAATGGAAATAACAAACTTTTACTATAATGACAGTTAAAAAGTACTAAGTCATTTGCAAACACATTTTCACAAAACAATCTTCAAAAAATAACTTTCTTTAATAATCAATTCAATTATAATACCATAACCGCACTCATGATTAAGACACTAAAGCATGCAACACTGACACCAATCCGTAATCACACGATTCAACCAATATTGTCAAAAAGGATGCAGCAAAAGAAAGAAAGCAAAAAGAAAGCAGGCAAGACAGAAAACAGCAGAACAGCAAAAGAAACAATTCTGCAGGAGGCAAAAACACAGCAGCAGAACCCCTCTGCACCTCGAGTAAAACCATGTTGAATTCTTAAATTCAGATTTCTCAGTCTTGCTAATAAATTGGTTCATTTCCTAATTACACATATTCTTACAGAAGTTTGCATTAAGAAATATGTTGATATCAGATAATATCATAGTAGTAAATAAAATCTTTCAATGGTCCAAGTATATACAAACTCCAGCCGTAAAAAAGCTGTAGCCAGGCAATCACAAATAACAATATTCGAATTGCCCATGTAGGTGTCAACTTAATATCTATCATTAAACAAGAGACCAAAGCTGACCCAAGTTTCAAAGAATCAACATGAAAAACAAAAATGACTTGAAAACAAGATGTGCCATTAAAGCCATTAATCGTTTCCTGGTTCTTCTAAATTCGAATAAGATTTCTGCTAATAACATAAGTCAAGTAATTGACTACAATTAAGAAAAAATAACTTTTTGTGACATTAAAAGACTAATGCAAACCATAGACCAGCAGTTCACTACCAAAAAGATTCAGATATAATATTATCCTAAACTAAAATCTTAGAAGCCTCATTAAAATACAAATGAATCTCTAAAACTAGACTACCCAATTGAGATGAATATTCGGCAATAATTAAGATGCTTTTTTTTTTTTTTTTTTAAATTTAACCCACTATATTAACAGCGGCAGAAGCCGAGCGCAAAGAAAGAAACAACAACACCCCACAAAGTCAAAAAACCACGACAACGGCACAAAAACCCCTGTCGCTGAACTTTGACGGGGCAGCAAAACAAGAAAAGCCAAGAGAAAACCACAAACCAGCAGCAACCAATAGAATGCCAAAGCGAGCAGCCAAAAAGAAACAAAAAAACAACCCAGCCCCTTCAGGAGGGCACAGCACAGCAGCATAACAACCGCAACAGAAACAGGACAAGCACAGAAGAAGAAACCCAAACCCCCCCTCTGCACCAAACCGAACCAGCAACAAGCCACACAAATCCAACCCAACGCAGCACCAAAACCCACCACGAACCAGAGAGCAACAACGACAACAGTAAAAAGAAAAAAAGAAAAAAGGAGGAAAGAGCAGAAAAAAAAACAATAATACTGATAATATGCAGTGTTGGTCATGTTGTAGTCAAATAATATCCTACGCATAAAAAAAACAGGTTCTTCGACGTGGCCAGGCTGATTAATGTGTGCTTATTTGACATTCAAGGCACAAAACATAGGAAATAGAGACTAAAAACATGTGAAGAAATGGTGCGATCAAATGAGTATTGTTTATTATGCAGAAAAAAAATGTTGATTATAAACCCATTTGAAGTGTTTTCGGCTTGGAGCAAAAATAGGATATGTTTGGTGAACTTGTGATTGTTTAATTGACGTATTGAACCGAGCTTTTGGTTGGACCATCCAAGTGGGAAGAAATGTCATATGATATCAAGCAGGGCATGCTAGATTGAATGGGGTGACATGCCCATTTATTGGAACTGGATTTCATTACCCGAGGCCAGGTATCATTATTTTCTCTCTAATTCTTTTCGCTTGATTTATTTTTCTTGTATTCGTTATATATAATAAATAATAAGAGTAATACTACTCCACCCAAAAATCCAACCCAAATGTGAGGTGTCAACTTCACACATCTTGTAAACATGACGTGGGCCCATGTTGTGTGTGATGTTGACACCTCACATTTTGGTTGAAATTTGAGTTTGATTTTTGGATTGAGTAGCATTACTTTAATAATAATACTGATAATATCCTACGCATAAAAAAAACAGGTTCCCCAGCGTGGCCAGGCTGATTAATGTGTGCTTATTTGACATTTAAGGCAAAATTAATATTTCGGTTTTGTCCCCAAGAACAATCTACGCAACTTATTTTGTGTTCAAACTAACTGGTGAAGAGTATGGATTTGAACACATCCGAATAGATGCTACTGTTAGACTTGTTGGGAGCCAAGGGAGAAGACGAGCTATTTATTTGGATACATATCAAGGCGTTATTCCACCGGATGCCGGACGGTTTAATGCCGAGGACTCATTTGTGCCTGAAGAAGAAGAAGGAGAAGAAGAGGAAGATCATGGACTTTATGTCCCTAGGGAGAGAGCAGATGGTTGGTTGGACACTAAATTAGGTAATTTTGTCTATCAAGGTCATGAAGATGGTGAATTGGAAATAATTGTTATGGAAAATCGTCACCTTAACTGGAAGAGTGGCCTAATTTTCCAAGGGATAGAGATCAGGCTTAAAAATGCTAGTTAAACAAGCTTGGTATTGTCATTTACATTATAAAATTGCAGCATCTAAATGTTACATGTTATTTGGTACATAATGTTGCATATTATAATTATCCTAAGCTTATGTGAAATGTTTTTTTTTTTTTATTTAAATTTTTTAATTAACGATGGTATAATATGCAGTGTTGGTCATGTTGTAGTCAAATAATATGCTTTGTTTATGGGGCAAATTGCACCAACTTGCCCTTGTTTGTTTGAAGGAGAGATATGTATGATCAGGTCATTTAGATATTTATTTGAAAAAAACTTGTCATATTTATGTTGTGTTATTGACATTTTTTTTTTCTCTCAAATTTATCTCAATCATTAACATATTTATTTCTTGTTATGCACGTATGTATAGCAAATAAATACATGTGATACATGATATTTTGATGCCTGTGTTACGCAAAATAACATTTTCCATGATTGAATGTGGAGGCAGACTGTAATTGCTAAGAGACAAGAAGCAATAACGATTTGTTGTTGTGCTATCTAGCTTGAGAAAACTTGTATCCATTAGTCGATCTCATTCAAATCATGTCATATAGTATGATTTAATGTCACTAGATGTTCATGCCAAGAGTCATGTTGTGATCAGTGAAGATCGAGAGCATAATGTGTTAACCCCATTGAAGATATATATTCTCATTTAGGGTCCACAATGCATTTAGATGCAAAACCTGAAGGTAATTTCATGGATTCTTCATTTTTTGGCATTGCTTGGCAAAAATAGAGAGTGCATTAAACAACGAACCTCCCTTGATGCGAGCTCTCATATTTATACCTAGAATATGAGGTTGGATCTCATATTTATACCAGAGGAAGATGCCAGCAAACTAGTTGGGCAACCGAAAGTCCAGTTGATACTTGCTTTTAGGTTGGTTGTATGTCTAGTTGACACATGGCTCTCCTCGAAGTGGTTGCACCGTTGGTTAAGTGACACGTAAGTTGAGTGTGTCCTTCGAAGATTGAAATCTAGTCTTGATTCTACGTATGGCTTTGCCCAAGACATGCTCTCTGATGGGACTTGTTTCATCCAGTGAGACCTCACGTGCTTGGGCCCGGTTGAGTGCTAAAGTTTCGACCCAATTCCCGAGCTTCATTAATCGTACTTGGGTAGAAACTTTTATTAAATAAGATGGGCTTGTTTATAGGCTCTTACAGTTGTGCCAAATTTATTTTTCCAGGACCGGCCCAGTGGCAATAAGCCCAATTTTTGTTCAAATAATTAAGGAAGTTGTTACTCGTAAATGATCAATCAACCTGAAATGACATTGTAGTTGATGCGTTCGATATTTATTACACAAGTGTGCACAAAACAAAAACAAAAAATAAAAAAAATAAAAAAAATAAAAAAATCTAAATAAGCTCCAATTAGTATGATTTGGAAGAGTTTTCGATCCTAATATTAGGAGTTGGGATGGGACCCTCTCCTCATCTAAATTTGTTTAAGCTTTGATTTAACTAATTTTCAGTCGTATTATTGTTAAAATGTGGCTCTTTTCTATTGTGATCGTCCAAACGGGTCCGATTGGTACAGCTAACACATGGGACGTCTTAGTTTTCTACTTTTCTTGCAGAAAAAGTTTTGAGATTACTTTGGGCCCAAATATGCTTTTGCTCCAGGTAATTTGTTTTGGCTCCAAGTATACGACTTTGGTAAGTATGTGACTGGTTCCTAGTATTCTTAGCCTATAAATAAAATCTTCCAAGATACACCAAGTAGACACCATGAAACATTAGGGACACCCAGGGGATATCTAGGGGCGGGAGATCTAGTGAATATACGTGTGTAGATCCAAGGATTATCCGAAAGGAGATCCAAAGAATATCCGGAGATAGTCGGGGGGGACACTGGTGGACCTATAAAATGTTGTGAGCTTTGAGCTCGATATAAAACTCTATTGTAATTGGGGCAGTTTGGGGTTTGAGAGATCATATTGGATGTATAACAATTTTCTATATAGTCACGGCCGTGCTGTTACAACTAGTGATCATTAAATTAAATCTCAAAACTCTTATGGCCCAAGTACAGTTGTATAATTGGGTCAGTCAGTGGTTTAAGATTACTGGATCAGACGTTAAACATTGTTTGTGGTGTCTATTTTATATTTGGAGCAGCACAATCGTGGCATAAATAAAGGGTAGTTTGGGAGTCCATTTTTGCTCACCCCCCCTTCAAGGGGGGTGAGCATTACCCTTCTCCCTAACACATGACATGTGTTTAGGAGCAGATATTTTTGTCTAAACACATAACAGTTTTTGGATAAAAATACCCCTCCCTTGACACATATCAAGTGTTGGGGAGGAGGGTAATGCTCACCTCCCTTGAAGGGGGGTGAGCAAAAGTAATCTCTAGTTTAAGACTAGATCGATGTTATTCTTCTTTTATTATTTATTAACAAATTATCCTCATTTTATATAAATATAAATAAAATTATCCTCATTTAGTCTCCGCTTGCGAAAATGATAATAATAACAACATATAATATTTATAAAAAATAATAATAATAATAAAATAAATAAATAAATAAAAACTTAAAAACCAACTTATAATTTTGCTTAAGTACACACTACGGTCTACAAATTATCCTTGTGAGGTTACCCATAGACGAAAGGACAGTTCAGTACATCAATTGTTATGTATTTTTCTGACCCAGAAAAATACATAGAGAGAATTTAGAGTAGTGAAAAAAAGAAAAGAAAAAAGGGTTTATTAAGATTCAATCAATATATAATCTCACCAAAATCAGTCCATCTATTTATAAGCCAAAGACCACGAGTAAGCTGGGAAAATACAGCTAGAAGATAACAACAATACAACCAACCAATAGGAAACATGCACCGCAACTGCAATAGTGGGAAAATCAACTAATGCAATTAGGGGCCACGAATGCTATGAGTAGAGCCTCCACTCACTTGCACTTCTCTTTATTGGCTAAGTATATGTTTGGTATGACTTTTAAAATGATCAAAAGCGTTTTTTTAATGCTATAGACTGTTTTGAAATTATTTTTTTAGTTGTTTGGTAAAACTAAAAACAATTTTTTTAATATATGAATTGTCTCAATTACCCTTTAAAAAAAATTATTTTATGTCTACTTAGTTTGGGCTTCTCCAGTGAGCTTTTTTTGAGCTTTTTAAAAATATATGAATTGTCTCAATTGCCATTTATAAATTGTAGATATTCCACCATAACTCTTTTATTATAAATATATTATCAACATCTTTTTTGTAATTCAATCAACCAAAAAGTTATTTATAAAATTACATTGTCAATACCTTTTTTGTAATTTATACAACCAAAAGCCTTTTTTATTAGAAACTTTACTATAAAAAGACCTACTCTAGAAGTTCAAATTGAAAAATCATATCAAACACGCTATAAGTCTTCTAACCAACTCTAGAGTAGGTCCCTTCCTTCTACTGCATGGCTTGCATGTGCTTGGATTATGAACGTATCATCAATACTCAAGGAAGTATTAATTAAGCCCATAATCTCGATCGACTGCATTTAGTTGCAAGAACTTTGATGGTCTGCTTTGGCAGTGCTTAGCAAAAACAGAGAGTGCATTATACAACGAACCTCCCTCGACTTGAGCTCTCTCTGCGCTGCGTTTTATCTCTTTTACTTTTCTCTTAATTGCATTGCCTTCTTCTTCATCTCCCATGACCCTTCTCACCATACTCTTTATCTCCTCCCTCCCCACAACTCTATTAGTCTGCAATTTCTCCGACCGAAAAGCCACCCCTAGTTCCTCTGTCAGAAGCGTCGCGTTCATTTTCTGCTCCGCGTACAATGGCCACACTATCATTGGCACTCCGTTTGTCATGCTCTCTAGCGTTGAATTCCACCCGCAGTGCGAGAAAAATCCTCCCACTGATGGATGGCTCAAGATCTCCACCTGTGGGGCCCACTCCGGGACCACCATACCCGCTTTTCGGGTCCGGGTCAGGAACCCTTCCGGCGAGTAGCTCAACAAGCCATCACTATCGCCAGTCCCTGCCATGAAAAACGAGCCGTCGCCGGATTTTACTGTCGGTGGACGTACGACCCAAATGAATCTCTGTTGACTCAATTCCAAACCCCAAGCAAACTCAGTGAGTTGCTCAGATGATAATGTACCTCCACTACCAAAGGACACGAAAACAACTGACTCGCTTGGTTGCTTATCTAGCCAATCAAACAGATGGTTGCTGCTTGAACCGGCCAGTCCAAGCGGTCTAACAATCGGGCCGATTGGATAAATCTGGCCCTTAACATCCCGACCCAGGAGTTTATCATCCCTCAGTGCTGCTAGTGTTGTCGGCTGCAGATCTTCCCACGTGTTAACCAAAACCCCATCACTCAATTTGATCTCCTCACCCACCCGTACGTACTCGAAATATTGTTGATCATTACGGTCCAACATTGGGTCAAACACGTCTTCGGGTCGAACTGGCATGCAACCCGGGATGTTCAACGGATCTTTTCGATCCACGTACTCTCCTTTCACTATTTTATCTAGTGTGGGAAGGTACACAGTAAGAGCAAGAAACCATGCGTTACTAGCTATATATACGTACTTGGGTATTTGAAACTCTTCGCCGATCACCAGAGACTCGGTTCCAAAGAGGTCGACGATCATCACCGTCGGCGGAGACGGAGACTTCAAGGAAGAGATCGCCAACCGGAGAGCTGGTCTGGTTTCACGCATAATCACTCGTATTATTGTAACCACCTTAGATTCCGGGGAGACTAGGCCAGATATGTCCGGTGACGGCAGCTCGATGATTTCACAGAGATTGGGAGTCATGGCAGATTTGATGATGTCTGATTTTGCGGCTGATGTGTGAGAGGCAACAACAAAGATGGTGACGTGGAAGTCGAGGAGGGTTACAAGGCGTTTACCGAGCTCAAGGATAGGGATGAGGTGGCCCAGACCGAGACTTGATAACAGGACTGCGTGTGGTTTTGTGGTCGAGCTCCTGATCTCCGTCTCCATATCTGAATGTTGAGAAATTTAAATCGAAACAAGTTGCAGGGGATGAATATTCAATTTTAAAAAAATCACTGATTATATAAGTAATCACCGGTAATGAATATTCAATTTTAAAAAAATAATAATATTCTAAAAACAATTCACAATTCACGGATGTACTAAATAAAATTCATTAAAATATTGTATTTATTATATACAATAATTATTCTATTTGGTCAAAAACACATCATTAAATATTTTTCGGTTCAAACAACAAAAAACCAACAATATTTATGGATTTAAATAATAATCAGAAATTATTTTAAAAATTCTAAAATTCCATAAACAGTATATTTTTCTTTCTAATTTTCTTAAAAAATACCTCTTAATCATTTCTCTCAACATTCAATTCATACAGATTTTTTTTTTAATAATTTTTTTAATACAAGTCTAACATACAAAATCTTCTTCATAAAAAAAAAAATAATAATAATAATACTCTAACATACAAAAATAAAAACAAATATCAGCCATATAAAAATAAAGCTTCCAGGAAACCTCAATTCAAGCTCCATTTAAGCTTCAGTGAAAAGCTTTAAAAAAATAATTAAAAACATAATAAATAAATAAATAAATAACTCCATTAGAAACAAAGAGAAGTGCGAACTGAGAAGAGGGAAAATTTTGTGAGAAAAATTTGTTGTTTTGTATGTTCTGCAAACGTGTATCCGCGTGACAGAGGAATTTTTTGTACTAAAAGGTGAAATGGTCCCCACCCATTACATCTCTTGTGGAAGCGGATAACAACAAACAACACTTTTAATTTTTTTTTTTTTTTTTTTTTTTTTTTTTTTTTTTTGATAGAAACAGACGAATAAACAGAATAGAGAAGCCAAAACAATCAAAGCAGCCTAAACGGGCAAATCTAATCGAACAGCTTCCTTAACACAAGAAGGAAAATCCTCCATCTAGAAAAGGTCCTCTAACATTGTTAAAGCATTCTTAGCTAAACCATGAGCAACCATATTTGCTGCTCTAGGAACATGACTAACTGAGGTCACTTTCAGATCAAAAACAAGCGTAGAGATATCAGCTAAAATGTCGCCACACACTGAATCACGATGGCTGCCATCAATAATCCTTTTCACAACAACTGCAGCATTTGATTCAACATAACACGAGCTTAAACCACAATCCCTACTAAAGATCAAACCTCTGAACACAGCCATCGTTTCCGCTAAATTTGCATCAAAGCAAGCATTCATAACCTGTGAACAAGAAGCTAAAACAAAACCTGTATGATCCCTAATAATGACTCCAAAACCAATACGACCTCCCGTTTGTTCACCGCCGCATCACAATTAATTTTATAACAATCTCTATCCGGCGGTCTCCACGAATTTCTGACCTGACCAGACCAGACCGAGAAAGATTCTAAGAATTCCCCTCCTCACACTTGTGCAGCTCAGACAAAAAATCCACACACCAGTGAATCACCTCAGAAAAATCCTGATTTGGTAACCCATGCACTGCCAGATTCCTCAAATGCCAAATACGCCACAAAATGGTACACAACAACCCCAAATCATCCGATTTCAACAAAGAATGACAGTCCAAAATAAAATCAAAAAAATTAGCTTGATTGCAACGAACCTGAACATTAGAAGGCAGCCAATTCATATGAGTCAACTTCAACTTGCGACACCCCCACAGTGCATGGAAAGTCGATTCACCAGGATTTTTACAAATAGGATAACTATCTATCACTAACTTGTCTCGATGCGCTAGATTGGACATAGTAGGAATCCAATCAAAACAAGCCTTCCAAATAAAAATCTTGATCTTCAATGGAATCACCAACTTCCACAAAGACTGCCACCAACCTTCCAGTCGAGAATTACTAGAAGTGCAGGCCATATTCTCGAGTGATCTTCCCATCCGATACCCACTCTTGACCGAAAAAATCCCACTATCTTCGTAATGCCAAATAACCTTATCACCCACCCTGACATTTCCCAAAGGAATTTGAAGTATAGCCCTTCCATCCTCTGTATCAAAATTACTCTAAATAATTGAGACATCCCAACCACCTGTCGGAGTAATCAATTGATCAACCATAGCATCCACTCCAAGTAAAGGAGGGGAAACGATTTGCAGAGATGATTGTTTAGGAATCCATTTATCATTGTAAATGTTGATATTCTTACCATCCCCCACTCTCCACCGCAATCCACAATCCAACAAATCTTTTCCCCAGCACAGACTATTCCAAACATACGAAGCCAACATCTTCCTAGAAGCCTCTAAAAAATTGCTATCAGGAAAATAACAACCTTTTAACACTCTAGCTGTAAGAGAATCACCATTTTTAAATAACCTTCAACACTGCTTTGCTAACATTACTCTGTTAAAAGTCTCCAGATCACGAAAACCTAGACCATCCTCTTTTTTTGGCTTGCACATACGAGACCAAGTACACCAATGTACTGTCCTTTTCTCCATACTGCTACCCCACCAAAAACGGGCGCATAAGAGTTGAATTTCCGCAATTAACCCTATCGAAATTCGAAAAAGGCTCATAGCATACGTTGGGATTGACTGAATCACCGCCTTAATAAGTATCTCTTTACCACCAACCGATAAAAACCTTTCTCCTATCCTCTAATTTTGCTCCAAACTCGATCCGCAATATTCACAAACAACTTCCTCTTACTTCTTCCAGAGAAACAAGGCAAACCCAAATACTTATCAAAACTTTCAACCCTAGAAACTCCAATAATTCCAGCTAATCTATCCCCTTCAGCAGCTGTCATAGATGGGCTAACACAAGCCGCCGACTTCCTAAAATTCACAACTTGTCCCGAAGCCTTAACATAAACCTCCAAAATCCCCTTTAAAGCCATACAATTATTCTCATCGGCCTTTAAAAAAAAACAAACTGTCATCCACGAAAAAAAGATGCGAAATAACAGGCCCTCTCTTACTGCACTCAAAACCTGAAAAATTCCCTTTAACGATAGCATCCTCAATCAATCCTGAGAACCCTTCTGCACAAATTAAAAAAAGAAAGGGAGACAGGGGATCTCCCTGTCTGAGACCCCTAGTCGGCTTGAAATTATCACACACTTCCCCATTTAACAAAAATGAATGGGAAACTGTCGAAATGCACCTCCACACCAGCTGAACCCATTTGTCTGAGAAACCTAACTTGGTCATCATCTCACTAACATACTTCCATTCCACTCTATCGTATGCTTTGGACATGTCCAACTTAATAGCCATTGACCCAAGCTTCCTCTTCCAACGCTTCAACCGATGAAGACATTCAAAACCTACTACTGTATTATCCGAAATCATACATCCCGGAATAAAAGCACGCTGGGACTCCGCAATCACATCTCCAAGCACAAAACTCAATCTCTTTATCATCACCTTTCCAATGATCTTGTAAATAACATTGCAAAGGCTAATTGGTCTGAATTCAACAGTACACTTTAGAGACTGACATTTAGGAATTAAAGAGATAATAGTACCATTAATACTCTCTACCGAATCACCGTCATTCAAAATTCCTAAACAAGCCGAAGTAATAGCATCCCCAATAGTTCCCCGGAATTTCTAAAAAAACAGGGCTGGTAAACTGTCTTTCCCGGTGCTTTCATCAGACTCATATCAAAGACAGCATCTCTAACCTCTTCACCCATAAACACCCTATCCAGAAAACACACCTTCTGACTATCAAGCTTTTTATGATCACCACCTAAAACTTTATCCAAATCCTCCTACGTTGAATTACTACTAGTGAAGATATTCTGAAAATAATTAGAGATAACTGACTCAATCTCAATTTTTGACTCCACCCAAACCCCTACTTCATTGAACATACCACAAATTATGTTCTTGCTTCTTCTATTAGAAGCCTTAGAATGAAAAAAACGTGTATTTATATCCCCATTTTTCAACCAATCAATCCTAGCCCTTTGGCACCAATATTTTTCCTCCACATTAAGAACACTATCCAGCTGCTGCTCTAACTCAGAAATAACTCTCCACGTTTCTGGCTTAACAACCCTACAAGCCTCCTTCAGAACATCTCTTTTAATCAAAATCTTATTACTCAACTCTTTCCTTTTTTGAACATTCCATGCATTAAGGAAATTACCACATGAACTCAAATTTCTCAGAACATCTGGAATTTTAGCATCCCTTTGAGTCGGATCCCAAACTAACATCACAATATCAGTACAATCCTTTTCTTCAACCCATCATTCTTCAAAATAAAACCTCCTCTGCCTTCTATAATAACCCCCTCCATTCCATCTACTCACTTCCTTTCTCACCTCAAGCAAAAGGGGCCTATGATCTGATCCCCAAAAATCCAAGTGATGAATTTTAGAATTCGGAAATAACGATTTCCAACCACTGCTACATAACCCCCTATCAAGACGTTCCAAAATCATACTATTCCCCTCACGTTTATTATTCCAAGTGTAGATAGGACCTAAAAAACCCATATCTTCCAGACCATTATCCTCCATAGCCTCACGGAAATCAGTCATCTATTTCCAACTTTTTCTCACACCACCCAACTTTTCAGAATCTACTTGAATTTTATTGAAATCTCCTACACACACCCAAGGTAAATTAGACATACTAGCTAAACGACGCAGGAGAGTCCAAGAATGAATCCTCTGACTCAATTCCAGATGTCCGTAAAAACCTGTAAATCTCCAATCTAACATCCCACTCTGACGAATCCGAACATCAATATGAGCCGGAGAATAAGTTAATAGCTCCACATTTACCACATTCGTCCAAAAAAGACATAACCCACCTGACCTACCATTGCTATTCACAACTAACTTCCCAACAAAACCCAATTTAACTCTCCAATTCTCCAATTTCTTTTGCTCACACTTGGTTTCAATCAAAAACATCACATCTGGCTTGACCTCCTGCTTATAAGACTGCAGGGTATTGAACGCCTTCGAGCTACCCAGCCCTCAAGGCGTTCCATACGAAGAAATTCATTAAATACGGCGGGCTGATAGAGACCGACCGGTCGATATGTTATTTGTTTCCACCGTAGTTGAAACCCCATTCCAGGTAACACTCCCCTCAGCTTGATTCTCTCTACCCTTGTCACCGTCTTTTCCTACGGAATTCATACCTTCAAACTTCGTCTTCGTATCATCTTCATCTTCTTCTTCCCCCCCCCCAAGAAGAATCCACCTTACCTCTTGTACCCATAGAAGTTAGCTCAAAGTCTGTATCCTCCTCTGTTCTCAATTCGAATCTACCCTTCTTCGATAATGAAAGATCATTATCCTCATCTTCCCGTAAAACCGTATCTCCATTTCTTTTCCCACAAACATTCTCAACCATATTCCCAATATTAACATAATCTAAATCCCTAATTTTCCTCACCCAACATTTTTTCCCCAATTTAATTTCATTCCTCTTGTCTGACCCACTGTTTCTGAAAAACGACTCCCTCGAATAATGTTTATTACCATCACTTATAAAATTGGGCCTCAAAGACAATACATTTCTTGGGCCTGTATCCCTCCCCTGCACCAAAAGAGACTCTAAATGGGCCTTCTCCACCTCAACCCCTTCTCCAATGTTACCCCTAATTGGCACAATCTCCCTAACAACCTTATCAACCTGATTATCCTAATTCAATCTACTCACCTCCTTATTATCCACTATCAGACTCTCATTAATATCCACCAAAAAATCTTCTTCAATCAATTCTCTAGCATTAATGGCATTAATACTATCATTAATACTTGTCGTCTTCCCCGATTTCCCACACTGTAAAGGCTTTATCACATCCGTCATAGCATCATCGATAATCACTACTTTCTCTGCTTTATTCTTCTTGTTGGCCAGTACAGCAGACACTTCTGAACACTCCTTCATCATCATCCCACTTGAACCTTCTGTGCTGATATTTCCACTCCGATGATCTGGCCATGATATCTGTCCTCGCTGATCCCGGAACCTGTTACACCGGATAGGCCCAGAAGCTTTCATCCATACACCAAAAAGTGGCTTCCCCACTCCTTCCACCACTGGAAATTCCTTCTCCGATAAGCATTCACTCGTTGTATGTCCAATTCTTCCACACTTGAAACAAATATTAGGAAGCTTCTCATATCTAATAAGCATAATAGTTTCTTCTCCATCTCCCAAAACATCCATACTTAAACATCTTCTCATAGGTTTATTTATGTCAATTCGTACTCTGATTCTCATAAACTTCCCAATGCAATCCCCAACCATTCCACCATCTACTTCCAACACTTCACCAATCATCTCCCCTAAAAACCACCCAATTTCCTTGGTCATGCATATAAGTGGCACATGATATATTTGTACCCAAAAATCGCACCGGTTGAAAACCATATTTTCAATCCTTCCTTTCCCTTCTGGTTCAACCAACACTAGGACAGCATTATCAAAAGTCCATAGTGCCCCAGAAAGCACTCTACTACGATCTTCCAAATCACTAAATTGAAAGGAAAACATATTTCCAGTCAAAGATTCTATCTCCACCTCCTTGCGAACTTTCCAAATCCTACCTATAACTCTAATAAATGCCTCTCTGTTAACCATCTTTCTAGTTAAAATCTTTCCCACTAAACCGACAGACAACCTATGAATGGCCACCACCCTCAATGTATCCTTAAGAACCGTCATAGGACCTTCCCTATCAAGAAGCGACATAGAAGCACACATCCATTCGATATCCTCAAACTCCATAACTCTACAACACCACTAACGAGAACACTAATAGAAATTGCTAACCAAAGATTCGAAAATCAATAATCAGCTACTCACACTTATAACTCAAAGTAAGAACCTTAACTCAAGGAAGAAACAACTACTACAACTTTCACTCTAACTTCCAGAGGAAAAACAGAGGAAAGACTTTTTATACTTTTAAATTCATTTCAATCTCTCAATTCACTTCCCCTG
>OX940800.1:4425996-4488011 GCA_954870605.1 Acer campestre
GCCCTTATTTGTTGGTTGTATGTTAATGGATTCTGTAGAATTTGTTATCAATCATGGAAGACTCTATTAGAATGTAAACATAAACAGGAAAAATAAAATAATAATAATATAATATGAAAATATTGTTGTAAATCTGGTGACTTCCACCATCTTTTCAAATCTTCTACGATATTCTATGCATGTGAAGAGAACATGTGGTCTCTATTTCTTGTGACACGCACTCCCCTATGTATCATCCTTTTGTTGTATATGTTTGCCTATAAATGGTTTTGTTGTCTTGGCTGATACTTTTCCAGATATCAATAACAAAGGAAATATCAAATTCTCTCAATCTCTCGCCTATCTCTATTGTTTCTCATCTCTCATTAATTGTTCTTCTATCTCACGTTATTATTCTTTCATTTTGTCTCCATCTTGTTTCTATTTTATTATATGTTATTTTAATTTTAGTATAACAAATATACCCTCCCTAATATCAATTGATTGAGTCTTTTTTTCCCACATGTGGATTTCACAAATGAAGCTCCTCCATGATTTTCAATTTTGCTCTAAGGAATCTGATAGGTTTAGTGGGTGTATTCAATTAGAATTCTTGAGGATATTTAAAGACATTATAAATCCTAGTGTATTCAATTCGGACATTTAAAGACTTTAAAAGTGTCAATATTAATCCAGTGGTATTCAATTTAGATTTCTATGGACTTTTAAAAAA
The DNA here is from genome assembly GCA_954870605.1 of Acer campestre. Taxonomy (NCBI): domain Eukaryota; kingdom Viridiplantae; phylum Streptophyta; class Magnoliopsida; order Sapindales; family Sapindaceae; genus Acer; species Acer campestre. Next base: position 4,426,709 of record OX940800.1, read on the forward strand.
TTCTTCCAAATCTGGGTGTATTGAATTGGGACTTTAAAAATGTCTATAAGAATCAAGGTGTATTCAATTAGGACTAGATTTTAAAAGATTTTCTTATGTCATGGATTTTGGTAGACTTGATAGTGAGAGATATAAATATCAAATATCATAACATGTCCGACTTTCTCCCCAAATATTTCGGTGGACTTTGCTCTCTCTAACAAAACAAGATTACAAAAACAAGTTTTTGCTCCCTTAGTCCTAAGGTCGATTCCACGCTGAACTCCAACCCATATTTCACTCTTCATTAATATGAAAGTCATTAAGTCGAAATTTGATTATAGTTGAGCTGAGTGCACACCAAAACAGAAATTTGTACATAAAATTTGTATAGACTTTGTTCCTATAGATCTCTTCAATCTTCATAGACATAATTAATTAAAGTGGAAAAGAAAGAGTCTGAGGAGCAAAAGAAAAAAATTGAAGAAGACGAAACTGACGACTGATATGCAATTTTTCTCATATGGCCACACATTTTAGGTATACTTAGAGGTGACCCCGGTTTCGATCGATTCCAGTTCCCGGTTCTGACTGGTTCGGTTCTTCCTTTTTTTTTAATTAAAAATAAATAAATTAAAAAAAAAAAAAAACTATAAGGAAGTCATAAGCAAAGTCCATATGGAAAACTGGAATGGGAAATGGCTGATTAAGAAGGTGAAAAGTAATAGAAGAGAAATGAAGAAAGCAGAGAATTGTTGTTAGTACTACAAATTGTATTAATGGATCGTATTGGTTGAGTGTATAGATTGTGTTATTGGGCCATATAATGGTATAATTCTCCATCTATAATATAAGTCAGAGATAACAAATTCATGAAAGTTCATAGATGTCTAAACAAATCTATAAAAGTCTAAAATAGATGTCTAAATAAATCTATAAAAGTCTAAGGAGGGTGTATTCAATTAGGATTCTTAAGGATATTTAAAGACATTTTTTAAGTGACGGATTTTCATGGATTTTTACGGATTTTTACAGACTTTTATAAATCCACATGGATTTTCATTGATTTGTTTAGACATCTATTTCATACTGTTATGGATTTGTTTAGACATCCATGGACTTTCATGGATTTGTTATCTCTGATTTCTATTATAAATGGAGAAGAGTGACGATATTTGCACCCCTTAAAAGCTGCATGTACACCCCTCTGGTAAGTCCAATCAACTTTATTATTATTTAAAAATTTGTTATTTGATTTATTGTTTTCAAAAAAAAAAAAAAATTATACCTCTTAAATACATAAATTACATCAAGATGAGTTGGGGTTTGAGCTAATTTTATTTTAAAGTGGTATATTAAAATAATAAAAGAAGATAAAAAATAAAAATAAAAATAAAGGTAAGTTAAATGCATAGAACCTGTATAAAAGGCAAAACACAGACAAATAAGAAAAAAAAAAATTTAAAAATCAACGTTTTTGCTTGTATGTGTTGCCACTTGCCGATATGTGTAACTCAGAAAAAAAAAAAAAAAAAAAAAAAAGGCACTAATCATGATAGTGGAATGTGCTTTGGTTTATAGTCTTTTTTTTTTTTTTTTTTGGGTGTTGTTGGGTAAGATTGCAGTCAAAAAAGCAGCAAGAGAAGATTATCGATCATGATTATTTGAGCAGAGAAGAAGTGAGAAGAAGCAACACGTTTCTGTTTTGAGAGAGAGAGAGAGAGAGAGAGAGAGAGAGAGAGCAAAGTCCACCAAAATCTTTGGGGAAAAGGCCAGACATGTTATGACATTTGATATTTATATCTCCCACTATCAAGTCCACCAAAATCCACCAAAATCTATGATCTAAGAAAATCCTTTAAAATCTAGTCCTAATTGAATACACCTTGATTATTGTAGACATTTTTAAAGTCTCAATTCAATACACCCAGATTTGAAAGAATTCTTTAAAAGTCCATAGAAATCCTAATTGAATACCACTGGATTAATATAGACTCTTTTAAAGTCTTTAAATGTCATAATTGAATACACCAGGATTTATAATGTCTTTAAATGTCCCTAAGAATCCTAATTGAATACACCCCCCTAAGATAGATGTCTAAACAAATCAATAAAAGTCCATGTGGATTTATAAAAGTCCGTGGAAATCCATAAAAATCTGTCACTTAAAAAATGTCTTTAAATGTCCTCGAGAATCCTAATTGAATACACACTCCTTAGATTCCTGTAATGGGTTCTTGAGACTGAATACTATACACATGAAAAAGAAGAAGAAAAATACAAGATAAAACTCTACTATGAAATCAAGGTCTTCATTAGTAACAGAAGTCAGAAAAGACCTCCAAATTGATGCCATGGAAGACTAGCTTATAGATTGAAACAAGGGACATGGAGAATGCACGACAAAAAATCTGTATACATTCCAAGCTTTTTGCCTCAAATTACACCTTCTCAAGCTTGGTTTAATGGATAACTTATCTGTGAGTCTTGTTACTATTCAGTGCTAGCTCCAATTATAAACTTCCTCTAAACTTAGGTAATTTTGATTGAAGTTTTTTATTGGACATGAATGAGAGAGAGTTTGATATTGGGGAGCACAGCTTCTCCAACATCGACAATAACTTCAGCTTTTTCATGAAATTAGAACAACAAAAAAATAATCCTCAAAACAACAATAACTTTAGCTTCTTCATAAAATTAGAACCAAAAAAAAAAAAAAAACCTTATCTCTTATGAAATCAGAACCCCCAAACAAAAATCCTAAAAACAACAAGTTACAGATTATGGAGGAGAGAGAGTTTGTTCAAGATTCGAAGTTGTAGAAGAAGAAATACAGATTCATTGGGATTTTAAGAGAGATTTGGGTTGATTCAAGAAGATGAAGACACAACACTAGAATTCGGATCGATTCGAGAAGATGAAGACTCTAAAAGCAAATTTTTAGAATTTAGCTTATGTTGATTCGAGAACATACAGATTTAGGTTGATTCGAGAACACTACACCAGAATGGAGCCGATTGACAGAAGAAGAAGACGATACATTTTATTTTTTTTAGACTTTAGCTTATGTCGGTTAGGTTTGGTTTTAAAATATGGTGTAGTTTTAAATTTTACATAAAAGAAATAGTTAGAGAAGCAATCTCAACCACACATTGTTTTTTAAGCCATATGTCTCTAGATCCTTAAAAGGTCAGTATAGTTCAGCATATGAGAAGTTCAGTGGAGGACCCTTGTCCTTTAATTTAAGCCATGTCTAAATGAGCTTGTAGTAAACGGACACTTGAAAAGTAAACTAGTGTTGGATCCATTTTTATCAAGACTAGGGATGACCATTTTCCCCCGGGGCCCCCAAATCCTCGTTCCCCTATCCCCATTTGGGGGAAATTTTTTAGGGAAAATGGGGAAATGGGTGGTGCACCCTCCTATGGAGAATGATGTATCTGAGTCTTATCTGACGGTTGGAGATGATTCTAATGATCATGGCATCCGTGAATACTTGCCAAACGGGTTCTTGAGTCGGATCCACAGTGTAGGCTTGGTGGTCCCTATGTGGGCCCCACAAGTGGATATGTTAAGGCATCCATCTGTGGGTGGATTTTTATCACATTGTGGATGGAATTCAACGTTGGAGAGTATAGTAAATGGGGTATCGATGATCGGGTGGCCATTGTTCGCTGAGCAAAAGATGAACGCTACGATGCTGACGGAAGAGATCGGGGTGGCTGTACGATTGAAGGAGTCATCGTTGGATGGAATTGTAGGGAGAGAAGAGATCAAGATGATGATCAGAAGAATAATGGTGGACAAAGAAGGGCATGAAATGAGAAGTAGAGTGAAGGAAGTGAAATGTAGTGCAGAAAAAGCTTTGAATAATAAAGGTGGTTCCTCTTATAATTCACTATTACAAGTTGTGGAAGAATGCGAGATCCGATTGCAGGGACTGATTGCAAAGGCTCGAGGTTCATGAGCTAGCTAGCTAGCTAGCTAACCATGCTTGATCATGCATGCCGCTGCATTAATTTGATTGTTTTTATTAGGTAACTTTGTGAAGGTATAAGTTTGTTTTTACTGAATTAATTAACATATAGTTATCAAGGTGTGTATTTGGTTAAATATTTGAAGAAGGTACATGTTTCAATTTGATATAATATAACTATAAAATTGTTTCAAATCTTGTGTTAAATATCATGTTGCTAATCATTCCGGTGATTGATATCCTTAAATTCAAAAATGGAAATCAATTGGCAATAATGAAAGAATTATTCTCTTTTAATTGTAGCAATTAAATCATTTGAATTAAAGATTTAAGTTTCCTTTTAATTTTGAAATAAAACTAAAACAGAAATAATCACCAGATATCCTTAAATTCAAAATTGGAAATCAATTGACAACAATGAGAGAATTATTCTCTTTTAATTGTAACAATTCAATCATTTGAATTAAGGATTTAAGTTTCCTTCTAAATTTTTTTAATTTTTTTTTTAAAGGAATCGATTTGGAATCGCCAGATCCATACCGGTTCCATAATTTAAAGAACCAAAACCGAAAAATATCCGATTCCAATTTTAATTCTAAAGCTACGGTTTCAGTTCGAACCAAACCTTGGTCAACTCTAAATGCGATGTGTTAAAAGTAACATCGAAGTGTTGAGATTCACTCATTCACCCATCAACCACCAACTTTATATTGTTGTCCAAAATGGAATTAATTAAATCATTATGGCTCAAAATATAAGGAAATACAGTAGAACCCCTCTAAATTAATATTCTTGGGACCTACCCTTGAGTATTAATTTAGAGGGGTTATTAATTTGAAGGGTTTGACCTTGTAAAGTGTTATTTTGTCTTTAAAAAAAAACGTATAGAAGTCGGTTTTCTTGTTTAAGGAAGGTTCATTTTTGGGATTCCTTGTTTAGTCGGTTTTCTTCTTCATGAGAAGTTCCTTTTTTTAAGATTCCTTATCACAATGGCACTGCCCATAGCAAATCGAAAGGTTTGCTTCTCCTTGACAAATACACTGCCCATGTACCACTTATAGAGCTACCTAATTACATTCAACTCAGGAACATCGCAGTGCACTATCTACCACCAAATTTGAAGAAGTTTGTTACACTCCAACTGAAGAGGTTATTATCAATGATATCATAAGACAAAATAATGATGATGTGGCTGAGATAGATAAAAACGACGATAGTCATAAGGTACCTAAAATTTCTACAAGTAAGGTTACGTTGTTGGAATGCTAAATTTAATTGAAACCTTTTGACTACAAAAAGAAGATGATGATAATAGCTTCTTGTGTATAATTAAAAAGATGAAAGATGAAGTCAAAAATATCAAACATAGTGACCTAGTGCAAACTTGATATAGGACAGTTGGCGTTAGATTTTGAAGAAGAGATGGACAGAAAACTGTCCAAAAGGCGTGCTCCGAAGAAACGGGCATAACTTTTAGCTCGGTTGTCAGATTTCCTATTATAATATGTTTTCGGAAAGGGTTTTCAGAGCTCCACAGCAAGGTTCCCCCGGTTGACGTCATTTGCATCCTCAACGGAGCTGTTTAAGTTAGGTTTTCGGGCAACCGAAGTTTTTAGTGTTTTTATTTGTTTTCCGTTTTTGTTTAGTTTGAGGATATTTTAGTCTTTTTGCTTATTTTTAGGGTTTTCCGAGCCTATTTAAGGCTCTTTGTTTTCAGTTTCGATTCATTGAATAATATTATTATTTTGGTTTCAATTGAATTTACTGGTGGATTCCAGATTGTGAGAACTTAGGGTTTACGCTGGTAAATCCTTTACTTTCGTTCTGCGTCAAAACTAGCATCTTGAAATACTTTTCTAGTTCTTGAATAATTTATAATATATTTTGTACTTTTATGAAATTATTAATTTATGCGACAATCGGGACCGAAATTTTACACTAGGTTTCAAAAAGAAATTATTAATTATCACGATAGAGGGGTTTATTAATTTTTTACACTGGCCCGAGTCGGGACCGAGATTTTTTATTAATTTAAAGAGGATATTAATTTATAGGAGATTAATTTACAGGAGTTCTACTGTAATTATTATGGCTATGGGTTCCATAATGAATTTTACGACCTTTCAAAAAAAAATTTAAAAAAAAAAAAATCATCTTTTGGGAAATCACTTAATAAGTATAAAAAATATATATATATATATACAAAAGTTATTACAAATAAATTAAAGTTACGATTGATATAGAGAAATTAAATTTTGTATGAGCGGAATATTTGCAACTCTCTAAAATCGTATTTACATTCTAAAATTATATATTTTAAAATTTTCAATATTATCCTCAACTTTAAATATTAATATTTTAATTAAAAATATATATTTTAACTATTTTACTTTTCAAAATATTACTGATTAAATTAAATAAAAATAAAAGACAAAAAATAACGAACAAAATTTAAAACTAAAAATTGGAGGTGGCTATAGTGGCTACTGCGTTCTTCTAGTTCGAAAAGATGGAGCTTCCATTAAATTAAAATGAAGGAGAAAACCACTGCTACTCCCATATTTATTATATAATTTATTTATTTCTAATAGTTTTAAATTAATCAAAGCTAATTGGGATTTGAAGCTTCACAATGATGCAGCCGTTAAACGGAATTTCTGTAGTATCGGTGCACGACTTCCTCTATGGAGGATCAGGTCTGGCTTGATGAACAGTTAGTTATTATTATTAATTTTTTTTATGAAGTAGAGGTTTATTTCCATATATATTTCAAAATCAAAATAAAGGGCATATTTTGTAATATATGGGGTGTGTTTATAAAATATAATTATTATAGGTGTACATACAATTTTTCAGGAGTATAAATATTATCATTCATTTTGTATTTAGATAGAAAAGTGTGGTTTTTTTTTTTTTTTTTTTTTTTTTGGAACGGAAAAATATTATTGAAGAGGCCCAACCAGGCCAAGGAAACAAACTATAAAACAAACAGCCAAGACAATTTTAGATTGAGTGACGATATTTGCATCCCTAAAAAACTGTATGTATTCCCCTATTTGTATGACACCCCATTAAAAATTTTTAAAAGATGAAATTTTGTAAAGACACCTCATACATTACCAAATATGTCCTTTCTTTTAATTTTTTAAAATATTATAAAATCAACGTCTTTTAATGTCAACCGTTAGAACAATTCAAGAGTTGTCATTTAATGACTCATTTTTTTCCTTTATTTTACATAAGACACAATAAAAAGAAAAAAAATTAGTAATAATGATGAAAATTGAAAAGCGAATAAACAATAAAAAAAAACTGGAGACATCTTCTTCGTCTTCATCTTTGATCTCCTTCCATCCTTGATTATAATTTTTTTTTTCTAGTTTGTGTTGTTTTCTCTCTTATTATTATTATTATTATTATTATTATTATTATTATTATTATTTTAATAATGTAAGATAAAAAAATTTAATCCATGCTTTAAAATATAATAGGAAATAGCCGTAGTAATCCATCCTTGAAGAATAAATGCTATTGATATCAAAACAAAAAAATCTAAAGAGATTTTGATTTTGAAACTAATTATAATTAATTCAAAAGTTTCACAACCAATTTTGGATGATTTTGACTCATTCTCCATATTTAGCAATCAATTTGTATTTCCTTGAAAGAAATTGAAAACATATTTGAAATTAATATTTAAAAGAGAATGTTTAAAAAAATGGAAAGAGTTATTAAGTATATATGTTAACATCTAAACTTTTTGTTTTTACAAAAAATTAGAATAGGAAACTAATTAATAATTATTTGTGGGGTACCTACAAACTATTTATTTATTTTTGATAATTTTATATAAAGATATTATTGGATTTTTAAAATATAATAATCTTTTAGATTTTGAAAGCGAATTTAAGATTGTAGCCCATGAATATTTAACCAATTTTATTTGATAAGTACGTAATATAGTTGACAATCCGGCTAATTATTTATTATTCGCATTTGATTGTAAATAAGACACGTGGAGATAGCATCAGCCATACAATTCCTTAAAGGAAAATGCTAGATTCACTCGCGAGTGTAAACTCGCTATCTGTAAGGATGAAATATGTCCTTTTACTTTTACTTTATTGCAAAACTGCCATTAATGAATACCCACTCCTTTTATTTTAACTTCAAAAATGCCACTCAAGTGGACATGTGTCCACTTGAGAAGTGGCGATCAGTTTACTCCTGCTCCAAGTGAGTGCACCTAGGAGTTCTTCAATAGTTTATAGTTCTGTGGCATTACTTGTGACCACCAGCTGCCATGCAAGTCCATCTCTCACTCTCTCTCTCTGCACTCGGCTTATATAAACCCCAACCAGTGATGATAACAAATCACACCTCTGCATTATCCATCTTCTGATATTACATATATTCTAATATAGAGCTTGTGATCTTATCAATTTTCGTTTGAAAATGGCACAATATAATAAGAATCAACACGGTGGAGTCAATCCACAGACTGACGAGCACGGCAACATAATTCGCCATACAGGCCAGGGTGGTATTGGAGAGCAGATAAAGGAGCATATATGTTGTTTATATAGTAATTTATATATAATTATTAATTAGTTACCACGGTGTCCAGGAAGCTTCTCCTTGATCTTATCCATTGCTCCTTTCTTCTCTTGGCCGGGCTGATCACGCTGCCCCTCACCGGGCACACCAAAACCGCCACCGCCGCCCGCGCCCGTAGTATGACAAGTCTTGTCGTCTTTGTGTCCCATTCCCGGTACGTTCTCCTTCATCTTCTCTCCAAGACCGACACCGCCAGGAGTGGTGGTTGCGCCCGTGCCCGTAGTATTACGAGGCCTGTCGTCTCTGTGTCCCATCCCAGGCATCCCTTCCTTCATCTGCCCTCCAAGAACACCGCCGCCAGGAGCGGTGGTTGCACCTGTACCTGAATGTTGATGGGTCTTGCAGTCATCTGTTTGTCCCATTCCAGGTATATGCTCCTTTATCTGCTCTCCAATACCACCCTGGCCTGTATGGCGAATTATGTTGCCGTGCTCGTCAGTCTGTGGATTGACTCCACCGTGTTGATTCTTATTATATTGTGCCATTTTCAAACGAAAATTGATAAGATCACAAGCTCTATATTAGAATATATGTAATATCAGAAGATGGATAATGCAGAGGTGTGATTTGTTATCATCACTGGTTGGGGTTTATATAAGCCGAGTGCAGAGAGAGAGAGTGAGAGATGGACTTGCATGGCAGCTGGTGGTCACAAGTAATGCCACAGAACTATAATCAACATAAGAAGCCAAAGAATTGGTCATCAATTTGATGATAAACTACTAAAATGGTTATTAGAATGAGAATTGGTTTCAAAATGGTCATTACATCCAATGAGTGGTATTTTGATAAATAAGGGGATGCTATTAATTTATTTTAGATGATTTTCGGAAATAAATTTTTCTTTTGTTTTTTAAAAACGAATATTTATATTTAGTGTGTATATACATATAGCATATCTCATATATATATATGATCATTTTGATACCAATTAATCAAATAGATGGCCAATAGATTAGTTCTAGAATTCGAAAAATTCTCAAGATGTTTGTTTTAAATATTAATCAAGCAGTTTCTCATCCTTTACTAAATCATAATCATGCGTCAACAGAGGCGTAACTCAGCCGGTAGATGGACGATCTACCAGTGGTGAAAGCTTTAAAAAAAATACATGGTCCCGAATTAATAGATATTGTCAATAAATAAATAAATCATAATCATGCTACATTGTGAAAGATAAGTATGTTTTTACTCAATTAACATATAGTTTATCTAGTGTATCAGTTAAATAGAAAAAGATGTTTGATAAGATGTTTGTTTTAAATATTAATCAAGCAGTTTCTCATCCTTTAATAAATCATAATCATGCTACACTGTGATAAGATGTTTGTTTTAAATTTTAATCAAGCAGTTTCTCATCCTTTAATAAATCATAATCATGCTACATTGTGCTTTGGTGGTTGGAACTTCAATTCGAAGGCGTCACCCTGGGGTTCAAACACTTGTACCATAAATTTTATGGTAAGTAGAAAATGTAAAAATCATTTATTAATGTATATTGCACTTCTTATATTGAATGAGTACTTCATTTTATTTTTTGAAGTATTATATTAGTTCGTGGTTTTTTTAGGAGGAGATGATTTGAACCCGTAATCTGGTAGTGCTTGAGTGATGGGTTTACCATCAAACCAACATTATCTCAGCAGTACTATATTTTATTTTTTACAAGATAGATAATATGAAAGGGAAAGACCGTGTTGACTAAAAAAGCCAAAGTTGAGGATTGAAAAGTAATTCTCTCATGTTAAAGGGCTATTGCCTTGGTGGATAGAAACTTCAAAATCTCTATCAAACTGTACATATTGTCCATTATTACCCATACAACTGTAATAAATGTGGGAAACCTCTTCTAGTTTTGGGATTTGGGAGTTGACTTCTTCCAATTATCAAAATAGACATACAAATCGCGTTGTAATGGTATTTGAGCTAGTAGGTCTCAGGCCCTCAACAACCCTCTGACCCGTGTCAGATTTAAAAAAATAAATATAAAAAAACTCCATACTCCGGAATTATACACACAATAGTGTCTTGCAAGTAGGGATGACAATGTATCTGATTGGGTATGGATACCCCAATATCCATCCCTGTATCCGTTTGAGATATATCATATATATCATATATATCTCCATCCCTGCATCTATCCTCATTTCTAAGTGAGCATGGCGGATTTGGATAATCTGTTAATTAAGATAAAGATATCTATCCACGCTCTGTTTATATCCATAACCAATGAAAAAACTTTAAATTTGTGTAGTTTACAGGAGAAAAATATAATTACCATATGTAACGGTAAATGCACATATTAACATTTATTATTTTAAACCTTGTCAGTACTCAATGTCTCAACTAACCTCTTCAGTGATCACTTCTCTTTTCTTACTTAACAGCCATGCAGAGCTCAAAAACTAATCGCCATGTAGGAATTAAACAAGTCTAGTTTTCATTAGGATTGTGATGTGCAATTTTAAGCTATGTTTTAAAATCAATTTATAAATAGTGAGCCTATTAAAAAGTTTATGGAAATGTATTTTATAAATATTACTTTTATATATGTATTTTTTTTATTTTAAATACAACATGAACGAACGCCCTTAACACCATTGTACCATAAAATGTGATTACTTAAAACGAAAAAATCGGATATAATAATTTGAGCAATATATTCCTTTTTTTTTTCTTCAATTGTGGAACCCTAAGACCAGAAGTAGTAGGATTTATTCTACGTTCCTAAGAAAAACTTGCATAAGACGGTCTTATTGCCACATGGTGAGACCATCAGATGAAAGTGCGCAGTTTACATTCACTATCTAGTGTAGCCAAAGACTCAAGAGGCGCTTAGAAAATCCAAGAGCCAGCACCTAATCAGTGAAAATTATCGCTACTGTCATAGTGCAAATATTGAGCCTAATGTTAAAAAATAACAGCAACTGAATAATTTGTACTGAGTTGAATGTTGGATTATTATGTATTACTCTCTAAAAACAGAGCCATGTCTCTTGCTTATTTTTTTTTAAACATACCCTGAATGACATGCTTTTTTTTTTCCAAGATTTCTCTCTTCTGGAGAAGTCAATGGAAATGAAGAGACAAAATAGGCAGGGCGATATCCATTGTCTCAGTTACACGCTTACAGGTTCAGTGGCTTTCTTCAGCCATGCCAATTCAGACTGATCCAAGTGAGAGGCTAAGATATCTCTATATTTCGAATGGTAGGTGTTGAGCCAGTCTATCTCATCAGGTGCTAATAAACTCAGGTTGATCAACTTTGTCTGATATGGTGCCTGGACATAAGAAGAAATTATCAAACATTAATAGACTGCCAATTAAGTTAGATTGGACTATTATTGACTAAGCAAATATGTGTGTGCGGAGTCGAGAGGTCCAAGAATTATACATATCACAGAGTGGTCCAAAAAAGAAAGTGAGAGTCCTAAAATGCATTCTAGGCCATGAATCATAACAAGAACTGTTAATGGCATCTCCTCTCCTTTAAATTGGCTTAAGAGAGGTTGTGGGTCTGATTTAAACTTTCCACGACAAAGACAAGTCGATGAAAGAAGCGATAAGCTGATAGGAACCAAAATTCCACTACATGGTCCAAGCATCATAGCTATAATACATGAATATACTAAGTTCAATGAGAATGAAACACTGACACCATTACATTTTCATGCAGAAATGAAACTCGAGCCAAGTCAAATAGTGCCTTTTTTTTCTCAATTCATTTGCAGTCTTTACGTATAAAATAACAAATTAAAGAATAACGAAAGAAGGACAACAGTTTAAGAGTGATTACTACTGATGAAAATATATCAACAAGCCTTACAGTGTGGAAAGATAAAAGGAATCAATGCACATGAATAATTCACTTACCCATGTTATGTGCTCGAAAGACAAGTAACCCTTGCCACCGAAATTGAATTTTGTATCAGCCTCTTTGATTATAAGCACATTCTCCAATCTGATACCAAAGCTCCCGTCCTCATAGTAACCAGGCTCTGAGAAAGCAATTTCAATGTTAATTAATGAAAATTCCAATAAAATAAATATTAATGGATAAAATCAAAATGGTGCAAGCATTATCTCATGTTTTATTCTTGAAAAACTAAAGAACTGGATGGGGAAAAAGAGATGATGAATGGCGACTAAAATCACTTCCACTTTCAAACCCAAATAAAGAGATGATGAATGGCGACAGAGTACATGCACCCACATTATAGCAATAATTGCTATGAGGACAAGTAAATTGCCTAGGTAAAACAAATATCAATTCCTTTCTTAGCATGAGCACACATCAGGATACATCAACAGGGCACCTCTACGAGAATCGGTCAACAACAGAAGATAATTGTTTAGGGAAAAAAAAATACTAACCATCTGTTACGGTCATGGAAGCTTGAAGAGGTACATTTCGAGGTCTAAAACTAATTAAATGAGGTCCTGATCAGATAATTAACAATAAGACAATAAACTAGTTAGCTTCTTAATCAAATTAAGTACAAGAAGCAGTTGTAATTCACCACTTACCTTCATGGACATTTAGGTTAGACCCAATTCCATGTCCAGTACCATGTCGATAATCAAGACCATCCTTCCACAAAGGAATCCTAGCAAGAATGTCAAGGGAATGGCCTGTAAAAAGATCAATTGATCAAAGAATTTTTTAAGTGCAGTCGTGCAGATCCAAATATCCAATGTTTTCATATAACTTCAAAATGGATGAAATTACACATTTACACATATCACTTCAACCTATAGCATTTCATTATGAAAAGCAGAATAAAGGAGAAAAAAAAAGTATAATACCATTGGTTCCATAAGGAAATCGAGCACTGTCCATAGCTATATGACCCTTAAGAACCTGCATGATATCCAGTAAATGAAGCAACTTCTTTAAGGGAGTTCAAATAAAAAAGAAAAAAGAAAATAAAAGTTATTCTGTCTTAGATTTGGATATTTGTAGAGAGAAAAAAAAAAGAGAGAAAAAAAAAAAAAAAGAAGTCTATTGCTATTTTGTATACTAGCACTAGGCATACTATATTAGGCATTTTGTATTATATTATTTTAATTGACTAACACAGTATAAAAATGACTCGTTTGGTGTCACATTGTATTGTATTAGGGGTTTAAAATGCATTAGAATAATATAATACAATATTTTGTTTGTTTTGCATTGCATTGTATTAACTAATACATTTTAATTGATTTAATACGGTAGATGTCATATTAGCTAATACATGATAGAGATATTGTATTTAATAATACAACATAGTATATACAAAATATCACCAAACACAGAATTGTATAAGAATAAATGACTAATACAGTGTCCAAATGAGCCGTAAGTGGTCAACCTCGCACATTAGTGGCACACCTATCACCTATGTCCCATGTTCGAATATCCTTTCCCCCAAGTAAAATAAATAAAATAAATAAATAAATACAATATAATAACACAGGAAAACAAAAGTTATATTGATTCATTTAAATGTTCGAAGGTCATACATGTTAAAAAATAACTAGACAAACTTTGTCATTATCTATCTAAATATATTCAAACTTATAATTGCAGTGAACCTAATTTATAAAAGATTATATAACTGGCCATAATTTACGAAATCCCAGATTACAAGGCAGTCGCACATGTCCAGATTTTGATTGTTTATTTTTTGCTTAATTAACAAATCCCAAAACATAATTGGATTAATAATTACATATGTATTTTTTATATGATTTGAATGAAAAATATTAAAACTTCAGACATGAAAAACAAGTTCTAAATATATTGTTTATATAGAAAATTGTTTTTTTTTTTTAAGTAACATTAGAAAACGTTAAAAAAAAAATAAAAAAAAAATAAATGAATACAAATAGGGGTAAAAGCATAAATATATGAAAACTAAGGATTTTATAAAAATTGACAGAGAGTCAAATTTTGAAGTTTTGAAAACTTAAGGGGCAGTGGCCCCCTCTCACTCTATGCTGCCTCCGTCGCTGTTAAGGAGTAGAAGTTTCTCAAGTAAATATCCAATGATGCGGACATAATAGTAATTGATCTTGATAAAAGCAGAAGTCTCTGGATTATTCAGTGACAAATTTAAAATGTACTAATGTGATAGAGTTAACAAATATAATATGATTTAACCTATTAAATGATTTCGGCTCCAGATGTTAAATGTACTGAAACTCACGCATGCAAAGTAACCACTTGGAGACCTTTTATTGGTCGATGGGTGTCCTTGTGATTTCATGTTTTTTTTTTTTGGTTGGTCAAATTTATATTTCATGCATCATCATGCATGACTTTGTTTTTATCCTACTTGATATAAAAACATAAATCGGGATACCAATCAATACGTTTTGAGTGGGATCCACCAACGCTGTAAATTGATGACGGCCGGCGGCTGGTGACGACAATAACTTTTTTTTATAGAGAATAAAAAAAGCTTGAACATAATCTTCTGAACCAAGGAAGTTACGTTGCATGCTATTGATTGGAACTTTAGAAAATTAAATCGAGGAAATGAGATCAAGGACATCAACTAGATAAATCTGGTATATTTTCTGATATGCCATTTGTTTAGGGTAAAACTGGTAAATCAATAGTCACACCGCCACGTAGGGTGTTTGATAAACTAGTCAACGAAAAAAATTGAAGATTGACTGAGTGTGTGTATTTCAGCTTCAGATAGGTGTTTCGGATTGCTCAGACAGTCCGGGTGGGTTTCGGGGTGACTCGCGTGCCTAAAACAAAAGAAAAGAAGAAGACGTTAACGGAGAGCCAACGGGTGGTCGGCTTTGGTTCTCCGATGCCCCCCAAGACAGTACCAAGTCTTAGAGATACAAATAGAGAAATGGCAAGACAAAATGTAATAAGAAAATATGTATCTAGAATATGAGGTTGGATCTCATATTTATACAAAAGGAAACGTGCCCGAGTGTCTATAATTGAGTGTTTCGGCTGATACCAGCAAACTAGCTGGGCGGCTGAAAGTCTAGTTGATACTTGCTTTTGGGTTGGCTGTATGCCTGGTTGACACATGACTCATCTCAAAGTTGTTTCATTGTTGGTTGGGTAATGCGTATGTTGCTTGTGTCGAGACCAAAATGTCAACCTTTGAGGACTGAAATATGATCCTGATTCTACGCATAGCTTTGCCTGAGACATACTCTCTTATGGGACTTGTTTCATCCAGGGAGACCTCACGTGCTTGAGCCCGGTTGAGTGCTAAAGTTTAGGCCCAATTCCTAAGCTTCATACTTGGGTTGAAACTTTTATCAAATAAGGTGGGCTTAATTATAATCTCTTACAATTTTCCAGGACCGGCCCAGTAGAAATAGGACCAATTTTTGGGTATAACACCGTGGTATACAAATAATTGAGGAGGTTGTTACTTATTGTAGGGGGTCAACCTACAATCGATGTGGATCGAGTTGTGTTTCCTTAGGCCCAATGCAACTTGGGTTGAACTGTCAGTCTGATGTTGTCGCTTGGTTAATATCCCTGCAAAATAACTTGGTCGATCGACCTGATAATGTTTTGTATATTGAACCTACAAAAAAGAGATCAAGAACAGAACAGATACAGATAAAAATGAAAAAAAGAAAAAGAAAAATGGGATTAGATCATTAGCCTTAGGTATGCTTGGGCTGAGCAACAGTATAAAGTGATCGTAAAAACTTGGATTCCGGTGGCCGGGATTCTTAGGTGTAGAGTTTCAATACGCTCTCGTAAGCTTTGTTTCATCTCATACTTGTCGCAGAAATTCTTGAAGTCGAATGAAATAAACTGGGATCCGTTGTCTGTCATTATTTCTCGTGGAACTTCAAACTTGCAAATAATATACTTCCACACAAAATTGCGTACCTCAATGTCGCGTACTTGAGGTAAAGCTTCGACTTCTACCCACTTTGTAAAGTAGTCTGTCATTACCAACATATAGACGACGCCTCCAGGTGCAGCTGGGAGTTTTCCTACAATGTCCATCCCCCATTTCATAAAAGGCCAAAGGGCTGAAATTGAGTTCAACATACCTGGGGGAAGATGGCACACAGGTGCGAATCTTTGATATTTGTCACACGACTTCACGTGATTGTGAGAGTCGGAGCGCATAGTCGGCCAGTAGTATCCTGCAATGATGGCTCTGTTCGACAGACTTCGAGCTCCAGAGTGATTTCCACATTCTTCATAGTGTAGACTCTTGAGAACGTCGTACGCTTCTCGTGGGGTTACACACCTCAAGTAGGGTCCTGTAAAAGATTTCTTATATAGCTTACCATATAAGATGCAGAATTTAGTGGCTTTTGCTTTGATTTTCCTCACCTTAGTTCTGTCTCCAGGTAAAATGTCGGCTCGTAAATAGTCCAGTAATGAGTCCATCCAATTTCTATTGTTGTCGACTGGGGCAATTATTTCTGCTTCTTGGATAGTTGGTGATGTAAGGTGTACGACCGGAATTGATTTTGATCCGTTGGTCGTTGTCGAGCCTAAGTTTGCCAGTGCATCTGCCCGGGAATTCTCTGATCTTGGTATTTGTTGTATGGTGAATTCGTCGAAGGTCGACTGAAGTTGTTTGGCCTTGGCCAGGTAGGCGGTCATCCTTTGATCCCTTGCTTCATGCGACCCGTTTATTTGTCGAACGACCAGTTGTGAATCGCTGAATACTTGGATGTTTTTGATGTTTAAGCTCTTGGCTAGGTCTAGCCTAGCAATTAGTGCTTCGTACTCTGCTTCGTTATTTGTCGCACGGAACTCACAATGGATGGACTACTCTACCGTGTCCCCGTGAGGAGATTTGAGCACCAATCCCAGTCCACTACCTTTTATATTGCTCGATCCGTCGACCGACAAGGACCATTTCTAGTTCGACGTTGTCTCCGTAAGAGCTACCAATTCTTTTTCAGCCTGTAAATTCTCGTTAGGTGTAAAATCTACAACAAAATCAGCTAATACCTGTGACTTCAACGCCGTTCACGGATGATAATTGATGTCGTACTCACTTAGTTCGACAGCCCATTTCGTCAATCGACCTGAAAGTTCAGGTTTATGCAATATATTTTTAAGAGGATAAGTAGTTAATACCTTAATGGAATGACATTGAAAGTACAGCCTTAATTTTCGGGCTGCAACGACCAGGGCTAGTGCCAGTTTTTTCAGTCGACTGTATCTTGTCTCTATGTCGAGCAATACCTTGCTTACGTAATACACATGATGTTGTCGATTATCTTCTTCCCTCACCAATACGGCGCTGACAGCTGTACTTGAGACAGCCAAGTATATGAGTAATGTCTCAGAGTCTTTTGGTTTTGACAGCAGTGGTGGTGAAGTCAAATATTCCTTTAAATCTTGCAACGCCTTCTCGCATTCGTCGTTCCATTCGAATGCTTTGTTTTTCCTCAAGGTGTTGAAGAATGGGTGGCATTGTTCAGACGACTTGGAGATGAACCTGTTCAATGCTACTACTCGACCAGTGAGCTTCTGTACGTCTTTAATGCATCTAGGCGATTTGATTTCACGTATTGATCGGATTTAGTCCGGGTTGGCTTCGACGCCTCTTTATGTGACCAAGTACCTTAAAAACTTTCCTGATGACACACCAAAAGAGCATTTAGTAGGATTTAGTTTCATACCGTATTTATCAAGGACGTCGAACGACTGTCTAAGGTGGTCGATGTGTTGTTGAGCCACAAGTGACTTGACCAGCATATCGTCGATGTAGACTTCCATTGTCAAGCCAAGCATTTTGGCAAACATTCTATTCACAAGTCGTTAGTAGGTGGCACCTGTATTTTTCAAACCAAACGGCATTACTTTATAACAAAAAGTACCTCGCTCTGTTACAAAGGCTGTTTTCTATTGGTTGTCTGGATACATCAAGATCTGGTTGTAGCCAGAGTAGGCGTCTATGAAATTGAGTAGTTCGTGTCCGGCTGTTGCGTCGACAAGCATGTCGATATAGGGCAAAGGGAATGAATCTTTAGGGCACACTTTGTTGAGGTCTGTGAAGTCGATGCATACTCGCCACTTGCCGTTTTTCTTTTTAACGACCACGACATTTGCTAGCCAGTTAAGATACTTGACTTCTTTCACTGAGCCAATGTCGATCAGCTTCTGAATCTCTTCGTTGATTACATTGTTTCTTTCCCGAGCGAATTTTCTCCACTTTTGTTTTACCGGTTGATGATTGGGGTCGACCTACAATTGGTGAACAATTACTTTTGGATCGATGCCTACCATGTCTGAATGTGGCCATGCGAAACTGCCTTGTCGTTCCCTTAGGAAGTCGATCAGTTGTTCTTTAGTTTCTCTTGGTAGCCTGGACCCTATAAACACCTTACGATCCGGTCGACTTGAGTCGATCGACACCTCATCAAGTTCCTCCATCTTTGGCGTGTTTGGAGTCGGCTCGACTTTGGATTCTTGTAATTGCTATAACAACTTCTTTTTCTTCTTCATGGCGTTTTGGTAACATTCTCTGGCTACCCTTTGTTCTACTTTTATTTCGCGAACTCCCCACCTTGTTGGGAATTTTATCATCTGGTGGTAAGTCGAAGGGATTGCCTTTATCTCATGAATCCATGGTCTCCCTAAAATTGCGTTGTATGGTGACTGACAGTCAAGCACCAGGAAGTTGACGTAAAGGTTCACGCCTTCAGCATAGATTGGTAGTACGATTTCTCCTAACATGCTTTTTTGTTCCCTGTTGAATCCTGTCAAGATTGTCGTCCAACGGCTTAGTTTTGACTCGTCGACCTGCATTTCTCTCAGGGCACTGTTAAATAAAATATTACACGAACTGCCATTGTCAATCAAAATTCTTTTTGTTAAATAGTTAGCAATATGTAACGAAATAACAAGTGCATCGTGATGAGGAGAGAACAAATCTGATTTATCTGTAGATTTGAAGATGACGGTCTCGTCGAAGGTCGACGGATGTTCCCTACTTGGCTGAATTTCCATGTATAACACCTATCGCGTGTGTCTTTTTGCTGTCGAGTAACTAATACCACTCACTTCAAAACCTCATGCAATGAAATTTATAACTCTGTCATGTCGAGGTGGTTCTGGTGGATTGTCGTTTGCGTTGGTCATTCTGTCATTTCGTCTTGTTTCCCCTTTTCCGTTAAGAACTCTTGTAGATGTCCTTATTTCAGTAGTTCTGTAACTTCGAATTTGAGGGCGATGCAATCTTCAGTTCGATGGCCGTGATCTCCGTGGAATTCGCATCTCAGCTTTGCATCTCGTGCTCTGGAAGTGCATTCATTTTCCTTGGCCACTTAATTGTCTTGCCCATTTCCCTCATAACCGCTACAAGGTCGACCGGTTCGATGTTTAGATTGTATTCTGGTACTTCTGCTCATGGTCGACTGGTTCTTGGGTAATCTCGCTTGTAGGGTCGATTGTTGCTTGAACCTTCACTATATGGTCGAGTGGATCTTCTATCACCAGTCGGGTAAGGTTCTGCCCTTTTGTCGTTCGACCGTCTATCCACTCGATCGTTTCTATGGCTTGAATAGTTGTTTACTTTGCTAATGTAATTAGCTTCATCCTCTTCCCATTTTATTTGGGCACATGCTTTGACCAATACATCTTCCATTGTCCTGCATGGATATTTGGTTAGTTCCTTATAAAGATCAGAGTCAAACCTGAGGCCCTTTCTAAAGGTGTATATCGTGGTCGCCTGAGGGATTTGGACTTTCTCTCTGTTGAAGCGACCGACATAAGTCCTTAGGTTTTCGCCATGCTTCTGTGTTATCGTGTACAAGTCGTCCGACTGTTTCTCCAGCTTGCAACTGCTTGCAAATTGCTCTATGAAGGTGTCTGTAAGCTGCGTAAAGAGTTAATAGAATTGTTAGGCAAATTGGTGTACCATTGTAGAGCTGGACCCTTGAGGCTAGACCCGAAAGCTTTGCACATGCACGCTTCTCGTAGGTCGCGTGGAATTGTTGCGGTGAACATTCTCTACTTATACTGCGCTATGTGGTCGTCCGGGTCAGTAGTTCCCTCATATTGTTTCATATTTGAGAAGCTGAACTTTTTGGGCATCTCGACAAGTGCGATTGTGTCAACAAAGGGTGAGTCTGCGAATCTATTCATGTTGCTCCTTTTGATTGGAGCTGGAACGCCAGGAATCCTTTGTATAAGGGCTTCCATCTCTGCGAACCTGCGAGAAAATTCTAAATTAACAATGGTAGATTGGTCAGGTCCAGATTTTACCAAACCTGGTGTCGACTGGAGTGACACGGGTGTCCTCAAGACATTCTCGGGTTGCCTTCCCATAACAGGATCTTGTTCGTTGTCGTTTCGGACAGGCAAGTTATTGAGGTCGATGTCGACTCTAGCAGTCTAGGGTGTTTGTTGGGTTTGTCCAACATTTGGATTTGAGGATCTTTGGTCCTGTTGGAACGTCTGGATCTCGTCGGTCGACTTTTTGTTCGACGTTAAGGACTGGAACTGGGCGCTCAACGTCTTCGCTGTCGGGTATTACGTCGTCGACCATGGCTCGTAGTTCTTCATTAGTCGCCTGGATAGTGGTGTTTTCAGCTTCTAATGCTCGTAATTTCTCTGCATTTGCTGTTGTTTGAGCGATCAATGCTGCGATCTTCTCTTCGATGGTTGGGACGGTTCCTTCGCCAGACATCGCTGTTGTTCGTCTGAAAGTTGGAAAGCTTCGATTGATACTTGTAAAGTTGCGATGGGCCCCACGGTGGGCGCCAAACTTTAGGGGGTCTACCTACAATCGATGTGGATCGGGTTATGTTTCGTTAGACCCAATGCAACTTAGGTTGAACCGTCAGTCTGATGTTGTCGCTTGGTTAATATCCCTGCAAAATAACTTGGTCGATCGACCTGATAATGTTTTGTATATTGAACCTGCAAAAAAGAGATCAAGAACAGAACAGATACAGATAAAAATGAAAGAAAAGAAAAATGGGATTAGATCATTAGCCTTAGGTATGCTTGGGCTGAGCAACAGTATAAAGTGATCGCAAAAACTTGGATTCCGGTGGCCAGGATTCTTATGTGCAGAGTTTTAGTACACTCTCGTAAGCTTTGTTTCATCTCCCCTTCAAGTTTCAGAGTGCTTTGCTATTTATAGCAGGCTTCCATGTTCCCGTTTGAACCAGATCAACTAGATCATGGTGTGATTGTGGGCGAGATTTCGGGAGAAAATAACTCCCAGTATCTCATATCTCATTTGTTTAAACTGCTGGCTGACTTGGTCTTCAAACGACCAAGTCATGTTGCTACTTCTCGTTTGGGCTAAAGTAAGATGAGCCTGGGCTTTGTATTTTGGGCCTATAGGCCATTTTTGGCTACCACACTTATAATGATCAATCAACCAGAAATGACATTGTAGAAGGCACGCTCCATAGTTGTAATTTTTTTTTTAGATTGGAAGGGCAAATTTGTCATTTTGATGCTTGTCCCATGGCATGGGACAAGTTGGCCGAGGGTTTGGGGTGGGACAGATTTTTTATGATTTTTGTCCCACCTTGTCCCACTCTATCCTACACTAAGGTTGTGCCAAATGTGGGACAATAACAAACTGTCCCACGTTGTCTTGTCTCGTCTCGCGTACCAAACACACCCTTAGGGTCTGAAATGCATTTAGTTCCAAAAACTTTGAAGGCAATTTCATTGATCCTTCATTTTCCGGGGTTGCTTGCTGTTGAAATAGATGCTCTACTCCGACACTGCTTGGCAAAGAGAGAATGGTGCATTATACAAGGAAACTCCATATGGCCCAATTTGGTTGTTTATGGGACACCATTTTTTGACAGATGATTTGAATCCTTTGTATATTACATTAATTTTCAGGCCAAATGAGGGAATTTTTCCTTTAAAAAGACAAACAACATTCACGACTCTTTTCTGTCCAGAGAATTGTTAAAGACTCACACCTTAATACTTCACCATCATGATTATGTCTTCCAATTTGAAGACTTTTTAAGAGCTAAGAATTCATTGAATATAACCCCTCTATCGCTCTACAAATGAAACCGAAAGATGTCGACTCCATCATCCAAAACAGACCATTACATCAACCACCTCCTGCTTTGGTGAGGATGACTGGGATATCAGTGTTACCGGAGGGTTGCATAGCGGCTGTGATCTCCTTTACCAGCCCTCGCGACGCTTACTGTTTAGCTTGCGTCTTAACCACCTTTAAATCCGCCGCCAATTCTGAAGTCGTATGGGACTGCTTCCTACCTGCGGAATATATGTCGGGCCTTGTATTCGTCCCCAGTTCTTCTTCTACATGGTCGGCGTTGTCGAAGAAGGAGCTCTACCTCCGAACATGTTACAGTCTCATTAAAAATGGCGAATTGGTAAGAAACTTTAGGGATTTGTGTTTGTATTTGTTTAAAAATTGAGAAGCTTAGATGAATGTGGTAGATTTATGGTGTGATTAGAATTTTAGATTTCGTATTTGTTAATTGATCTAATAAAAAGAAAAGAAAAACAAAAATTTAACACATTTTACTCAAGAAACAAGCACAAAACATAGGAAACAGAGACTAAAAACATGTAAAGAAATGAGCGATCAAATGAGTATTGTTTATTATGCAGAAAAAAATGTTGATTATAAACCCTTTTGAAGTGTTTTCGGTTTGGAGCAAAAATAGGATATTTTTGGTGAATTTGTGATTGTTTAATTTACGTATTGAACCGAACTTTTGGTTGGACCATCTAAGTGAGAAGAAATGTTATATGATATCAAGCAGGGCATGCTAGATAGAATGGGGTGACACGCCCATTTATTGGAATTGGTTTTCATTACCCGAGGCCAGGTATCATTATTTTCTCTCTAATTCTTTTCGCTTAATTTATTTTTCTGGTATTCCTTTATATATATAATAATAATAATAATAATACTGACAATATCCTACGCATAAAAAAACAGGTTCCCTGACGTGGCTAGGCTGATTAATGTGTGCTTATTTGACATTCAAGGAAAAATTAATATTTCGTTTTGCCCCCAAGAACAATCTACGCAACTTATTTTGTGTTCAAACTAACCGGTGAAGAGTATGGATTTGAACGCATTCGAATAGATGCCACTGTTAGACTTATTGGGAGCCAAGGGAGAAGACAAGCTATTTATTTGGTAACAGATCAAGGTGTTATTCCACCGGATGCCGGACAGTTTAATCTCGAGGACTCATTTGTGCCTGAAGAAGAAGACGGAGAAGAAGAGGAAGATCATGGACTTTATGTCCCTAGGGAGAGAGCAGATGGTTGGTTGGAAACTAAATTAGGTAATTTTGTCTGTCAAGGTCATGAAGATGGTGAATTGGAAATAATTGTTTATTTGTTATGGAAAATCGCACCTTAACTGGAAGAGTGGCCTAATTTTCCAAGGGATAGAGATCAAGCCTAAAAATGCTAGTTAAACAAGCTTGGTATTGTCGTTTACATTATAAAATTGCAGCATCTAAATGTTGTACCATGTTATTTGGTACATAATGTTGCATATTATAATTATCCTAAGCTTATGTGAAATGTTTTTTTTATTTTTTTATTTTTTTTATTTTTTTTATTTATTTATTTAACGATGGTATAATATGCAGTGTTGGTCATATTGTAGTCAAATAATATGCTTTGTTTATGGGGCAAATTGCACTAACTTGCCCTTGTTTGTTTGAAGGAGAGATATGTATGATCAGGTCATTCAGATATTTATGTGAAAAAAACTTGTCATATTTATGTTGTGTTATTGACATTTTTTTTTTCTCTCAAATTTATCTCAATCATTAACATATTTATGTCTTGTTATGCACGTATGTATAACAAATAAATACATGTGATATATGATATTTTGAAACCTGCGTTACGCAAAATAACATTTTCCTCGATTGAAAGTAGAAGTAGACTGTAATCGCTGAGAGACAAGAAGCAATAACGATTTGTTGTTGTGCTATCTAGCTTGAGAAAACTTGTATCCATTAGTCGATCTCATTCAAATCATATCATGTAGTATGACTAAATGTCACTAGATGTTCATGCCAAGAGCCATGTTGTGATTAGTGAAGATCGAGAGTATAATGTGTTAACCTCATTGAAGATATATATTCTCATTTAGGGTCCGCAATGCATTTAGTTGCAAAACCTTGGAAGGTAATTTCATAGATTCTTCGTTTTCTGGCATTGCTTGGCAAAAATAGAGAGTGCATTAAACGACGAACCTCCCTTGATGCGGGCTCTCATATTTATACCTAGAATATGAGGTTGGATCTCATATTTATACCAGAGGAAGATGCCAGCAAACTAGCTGGGCAATCCAAAGTCCAGTTGATACTTGCTTTTGGGTTGGTGTATGCCTAGTTGACACATGGCTCACCTCGAAGTGGTTGCACTATTGGTTGGTCGTATGTTGAGTGTGTCAGGACCGAATTGTCAACCTTTGAGGACTGAAATCTAGTCCTAATTCTATGTATGGCTTTGCCGGAGACATACTCTCTGATGGGACTTGTTTCATCTAGGAAGACCTCATGTGCTTGGGCACGGTTGAGTGCTAAAGTTTTGGCCCAGTTCCTGAGCTTCGTACTTGAGTTGAAACTTTTATCAAATAAGATGAGCTTGTTTATAGGATCTTGCACTTGTGCCAAATTTATTTTTCCAAGACTGTCCAGTGGCAGTAAACCCAATTTTTGGGTATATAAGTAATTAAGGAAGTTGTTTCTTATAAATGATCAATCAACCTGAAATGACATTATAGATGGCGTGCTCGATATTTATTACATAATCACCTAAAAAAAAAAAAATCTATCTAAATAAGCTCCATTTAGTATGATTTGGAAATTTACAAAGTTTTCGATCCTAATATTAGGAGATGGGATGGGACCCTCTCCTCATCTAAATTTGTTTAAGCTTTGATTTAACTAATTTTCAGTCTCGTATTATTATTGTTAAAATATGGCTCGTATTCCAATGTGATCTAAATGGAATTCAATTGAGTGGAGGTCGTCCAAACAGTTGATCTAACACATGGGACGTGTGAAGCTTCTAGGAAGGCACATGGAGACATTCGACGGGCACATGAGAGCGTGTGTGTGTCTTAATTTTCTTGCGGAAAATGTTTTGAGATTACTTTGGCCCCAAATATGCTTTTGCTCCAGGTAAGTTTTTGGCTCCAAGTATACGACTTTGGTAAGTATGTGACTGGTTCCAAGTATTCTTACCCTATATATAAATATAATCTTCCATGATACACCAAGTAGACACCTTGAAACATTAGGGACACCCAGGGAATATCTAGGGGCGGGAGATCTAGTGGACATACTGTTAGGTTTTGACTTGTATTCCTAAGTGAACTAATGTGAACCAAACAAAGACTCAACTAATGTGGAGCTTCCTGGAGACGTTGGATACGTTTGGAAGTTGAAGGGTGGTGTTTTAGGGAGATTGAAGATTGAAGATTGAAGTTTGAAGAAGAACGGAAGGAACAAAGAACTGCCCAAACCGCTGCCACGCCGCTGTGGCTTTGGCAGCGGTAGGGCAGCGGTAATCAACCGCTGCCAATTCTGGCAGCGTAATGGCAGCGTTTCCTTGTCCAGTGAAGAACGCTGTGGGTTTCGACAGCGGTAGGACAACGGCTAGATTTGTTTCAGCGTATGGATCGCTGTTTTCTGAGCGATATAATTTAAGGTGACTTGTAACGGTTTAGGAAGCGGGTGTACAACCGTGACCCGAATCGTAGTCAATCATAAACATACATGAAACAGGAAATCTTCAGCGGAAAAGAAAGTAGTTTGTTTCTGGAAGCTCTTGTGCTTGAAGGAAAAAGATTTACTCCCTACAAGAAGACTTGTCATAAAAGGAAATAGTATTTATGTAGAACAAGTAAGTCTTGTACGTTTAGGAGTAGGATTTCCTTTTATCTTAAACTCCCTGTAACTAGTATAAATAGTCATAATATTTATGTTATTAGATTTAAGACTGTGGAGTTAAACACCATGTAACATCAGAGAGTGTGAGTGAGATCCGGGGAGACCCAAGGGAATATCCGAGGAGGGATCCAAGGGAATATCTGTGGATCTAGTTAGAGATCCGTGGGTGATATTTAGGGGAGACCTAGGGGATATTGTGGGGTTTTTGGTGAGGATCTTGTGAGTGGAGTTTGGGTTA
This sequence comes from Acer campestre, assembly GCA_954870605.1. Classification (NCBI taxonomy): domain Eukaryota; kingdom Viridiplantae; phylum Streptophyta; class Magnoliopsida; order Sapindales; family Sapindaceae; genus Acer; species Acer campestre. The sequence continues at coordinate 4,453,414 of OX940800.1, forward strand.
GGTGTGAGAGAGAATCCTGGAGTATATGGTTGTAACAATTTATCATATAGTGGAATTTTCTCTGTCGTCCTGACGGCCCGTGGTTTTTTACCCGTTTTGGGTTTTCCACGTATATCTTGTGTTGTGATTGTTTTATTCTCTCTCATCTATTTTTCTGCTTATTGATGTTATTATTTGCTATGAGTTATGAGCGTATATTAGGCACGGCGTTCCGCGTTCATCGGTATATAGGGATTATCCCCAATACATACGTGTAGATCTCAATTATATATTTGGAGTAGCACAATCTTGGCATAAATAAAGGGTAGTTTGAGACTAGATCGATGTTATCTTTCTTTTATTATTTATTAATAAATTATCCTCATTTAGTCTCCGCTTGCGAAATTGATAATATTAACAAAATATAATATTTATATAAGATTTATAAAAAAAACAATATTAAAAATAAAAAATAAAAAATAAAAAAACTTAAAAACCAATAACTACACACTATACAGTCTACACATTATCCTTGTGAGGTTACCCATATATGAAAGGACAGTCCGGTCAATTGTTATGTATTTTTCCGACCCAGGGAAATACATAGAGAGAATTTAGAGTAGTGAAAAAAAGAAAAGATCGAAAAAAGGGTTTATTAAGATTCAATCAATATATAATCTCACCCAAATCGGTCCATCAATTTATATGTCAAAGACCACGAGTAAGCTGGAAAAATACAACTAGAAGATAACAACAATACAACCATTAAACAAAATAATAGGAACATGCACCACAACTGCAATCCTATGAGAACCAACTAATGCAATTAGGGGCTACGAAATGCCATGAGTAGAGCCTCCACTCACTTGCACTTTGCTTTATTGACTAAGTCTTCTAACCAACTCTAGACTACGTCCCTTCCTTCTGCTGCATGGCTTGCATGTGCTTGGATTATGAACGTATCATCAATAATCTCGATCGATTGCATTTAGTTGCAAGAACTTTGATGGTCTGCTCTGGCAGTGCTTAGCAAAAATAGAGAGTGCATTATACGACGAACCTCCCTCGTCTTGAGCTCTCTCTGCGCTGCGTTTTATCTCTTTCACTTTTCTCCTAATTGCATTGCCTTCTTCTTCATCTGCCATGACCCTTCTCACCATACTCTTTATCTCCTCCCTCCCCACAACTCTATTAGTCTGCAATTTCTCCGACCGAACAGCCACCCCTAGCTCCTCTGTCAGAAGCGTAGCGTTCATTCTCTGCTCCGCGTACAACGGCCACACTATCATCGGCACTCCGTTTATCATGCTCTCTAGCGCTGAATTCCACCCACAATGCGAGAAAAATCCTCCCACTGATGGATGGCTCAAGATCTCCACCTGTGGGGCCCACTCCTGGACCACCATACCGCTTTTCGGGTCCAGGTCAGGAACCCTTCCGGCAAGTAGCTTAACAAGCCATCACTATCGCCAATCCCTACCATGAAAAACGAGCCGGAGCCGGATTTTACTGTCGGTGGACGTACGACCCAAATGAGTCTCTGTTGACTCAGTTCCAAACCCCAAGCTAACTCAGTGAATTGCTCAGATGATAATGTACCTCCACTACCAAACGACACGAAAACAACTGACTCGCTTGGTTGCTTATCTAGCCAATCAAACAGCTGGTTGCTGCTTGAACCGGCCGGTCCAAGCTGTCTAACAATTGGGCCGATTGGATAAATCGGACCCTTAACATCCTGACCCAGGAGTTTTTCATCCCTCAGTGCAGCTAGTGTTGTCGGCTGCAGATCTTCCCAGGTGTTAACCAAAACCCCATCACTCAATTTGATCTCCTTACCCAAACGTAAGTACCCGAAATAATATTGATCATTATGGTCCAACATTGGGTCAACCACGTCTTCGGGTCGAATGGGCATGCAACACGAGATGTTCAACGGATCTTTTTGATCCACGTACTCTCCTTTCACTATTTTATCTAGTGTGGGAATGTACACAGTAAGAGCAAGATACCATGCATGAGTAGCTATATATATGTACTTGGGTATTTGAAGCTCTTCGCCGATCACCAGAGACTCGTTTCCAAAGAGGTCGACGATCATCACAGTCGGCGGAGATGGAGACTTCAAGGAAGAGATCGTAGACCGGAGAGCTAGTCTGATTTCACGCATTATCAATCGTATTATTGTACCCAACTTAGATTCCGGGGAGACTAGGCCGGAGATGTCCGGTGACGGCAGCTCGATGATTTCGCAGAGATTGGGAGTCATGGCGGATTTGATGATGTCTGATTCTGCGACTGATGTGTGAGAGGCAACAACAAAGATGGTGACGTGGAAGTCGAGGAGGGTTATAAGGCGTTTACCGAGCTCAAGGATAGGGATGAGGTGGCCCAGACCGGGACTCGATAACAGGACCGCGTGTGGTTTTGTGGTCGAGCTCCTGATCTCCATCTCCATACTGAATGTTGAGAAATTTAAATCGAAACAAGTTGCAGGGGATTTTCCTGTATTTATTTTTACTATTTTTTTTTTTTTTATATATATATATAACAACACATAACACATTACACTGGCATATCCGCATGCACCGCACTAGCAGCACAATAAGGGCACTCTTATAAGTAACCACCGGTAATGAATATTCAATTTAAAATTAATAATAATATTCTATTCACAATTCACAATTCACGGATAAAATTCATTAAAATATTGTATTTACTATATACAATAATAATTCTGTTTGGTCAAAAACACATCAGTAATAATTGAGAAAACGAAAGTATTTGAAATGGTCACATGACGTATCTAACAACATCAAGCATGACGTAGGCCACATGCTACAATAAACAACATATCACATGGGTTAGGGCTGAAAACACTGCAAGTGTTTGATTAAAGTATAGAGAGAAACTTCAACTCTGTAAATGAAGAACATGGATGAACTCCATTGAAGAAGATAGAGAGAGAATAAAGTTTTCTATATTTCTCTGATAATTATTGATTACAAAATATCTGAGAGAGACAATTGTATATAGTCCTCTGTTTCTAACATACTGAAAACGTGCTCTTGGATTCTCTGAATCCTTCTAACAACCTCTAACAAACTTCTAACAGAATATTGCTGACAAGGATAATAACCTGCCACATCAGCTTACTAACAAAGTTCTGATCATCAACATAATTCAATATGCTTATCATCCCCCCGCAAACTGAAATTGGGGAGAGATTGCCAATGTCAGTTGGAACAGAGGAACTTAAACCTCTCTCGACTGAAGCTTTTGGTGAATATATCAGCTACTTGCTGATCAGTTGGTATGTATCGTGTATCGATCTCACCAGACAACACCTTTTCACGAATGAAATGGGTGTCAATGTCAATATGCTTCGTCTGTTGATGGAATACAGGATTCTGAGATAGTGCATTTGCACCTATATTGTCACACCAGACAACTGAACCTTGGGAAATTGGAATTCGAAGCTCAGTAAGAAGAGACCTGAGCCAAATAACATCAGTTGTAACCTGAGCCAGAGCTCTATACTCGGCTTCAGTACTCGAACGAGCAACAACACATTGTTTCTTCGAGCTCCATGAGACCAAATTGCCTCCAAGCATAACACAACAGCCACTAGTTGAACGCCTGTCATCCACACAACTGGCCCAATCAGCATCAGAAAAAGTTTCAAGCTGAAGATTGGAAGATGGCTTGAACAGAAGCCCCAAATGCTGAGTGCCTTTGAGATAGCGTAAGACTCTCTTGTAAGCTTACCAATGCACCATTGTTGGAGCAACAAGAAATTGGCTCAGCTTGTTTACTATGAATGAAATATCAGGCCTAGTGTTAGTTAGGTATTGAAGTGCACCAATGGTGCTTCTATAAAGTGTAGCATCATGAAACACAACTCCATCAGAAAGAGAGAGAGTTTGGTAGCAACTGTGCTTGGAGTGTCATAAGGATGTGCCTCGGCCATGTTGGTTTTTTGGAGAAGATCACCAATATATTTCGCCTGTGTTAGAAACAGGCCAGTAGCATCCCTGTATGCCTCAAAACCAAGGAAATAATTGACAGGGCCAAGGGTTTTGAGAGCAAAAGTGTTGTGAAGAGTGGTGATGATTGCTTGAACCGGAACCTTGTTATTTCCAGTGATTAAGATATCATCAACGTAGACCAAGATGAACAAGCAATCTGATCCTGAAAATTTTATGAAGAGAGAAGTGTCAGAGATCGAATTCTTGAAGCCCCATGACACCAAAGCTGACTGTAATTTGTGGAACCAACTCCTTGGGGCCTGCTTAAGGCCATAGAGAGACTTGTGTAGTTGACAAACATAATGTGGTTTAGAGGAATCAACAAAACCCTCAGGTTGAGACATATAAACCAGCTCAGTCAAGTCTCCATTTAGGAAGGCATTGTTGATATCAACTTGCTCAACTTGCCCAACTTGCCATCCAAAAGATACTGCAACAGAAAAAATGACACGAATCGTAGATGCCTTGACAACCGGGCTGAAGGTATCCAAGAAATCCAAACCGGGAGTTTGATGAAAACCCTTTGCCACCAACCTAGCCTTATGTCTTAAAAGGTTGCCATCTTGCTTGTATTTGGTTCGAAAAACCCATTTATAGCCAACAATATTCATATCCTGCTGAAAAGGAACTAGTGACCAAGTGTGATTAGCTTGCAAGGCATCAAATTCTTCATGCATAGCTTGTGACCACACTGGATCCTTAAGAGCAATTTTTGCTGATGTGGGATTAGAACTAGCCAAATAGTAGCTAGAAGAGAGACCTTTGGCTTTGAAATACCGTTTTTAGACCTTGTAATCATAGGATGAAGAGAGCGGTTGATAGGAGCAGAAGCAGGCACAGGCGGATCAGATGGAATATCTGAACCAACTCTATCTTGTTGAGAAACTACAGGACTAGATGAACTAGGATCCATTTGAGACTGCAGTAAATCAGGCAGAGGCCTTACAAAGCTTGGAGATGGTGAGGAATTGACAACACAAAGAGGATGAGACACTTTAGTGTTTGAATTACCAGGTTTGGAAGATTGTCTATAAGCATGTGACACCACTTTATATAAAGTGGACAGTGGTAGTGCCGAACTAGGTGAGGACTCATGAGGATCCAAGGTAAATAAAAACAAGCTAGAATATGGAAATTCTAACTCATTAAATTCAACATGCCTAGAAATATAAACCTTTCCACTAGGATGTAAGCATCTATAACCCTTGTGCAAGTGACTATAACCAATGAAAAGACATTTGGATGTATGGAAGTTAAACTTATGCTTTGAGTAATCTCTCAAAAATGGGAAGCAACTACACCCAAAGATTTTGAAGAAGTTATAGTTAGGCCTTTTAAGAAAGAGCTTTTCAAAGGGTGAAATAAAGTGAAGAGGAGCTAAAGGCATGTTGTTAATCAGAAAAACTGCAGTAGAGAAAGCCTCATACCAGAATTTCAGGGGCATTTTGGCATGTGCAAGCAACGTTAAACCAGTCTCAACCAAGTGCTTGTGTTTTCTTTCAGCAACCCCGTTTTGCTGATGCGTATATGGACAAGAGTACCGCACTTGTATTCCATGTTGAGAGGGGTAGGAAGTGAGGGCAATGTACTCCCCACCCATGTCACTATGTAAACTTTTTATTTTCTGATTAAACTGCAGCTCCACCTTCTTATGAAACTGAATGAAGACAATGAGAGCTTCAGACTTAAGCCTCAAGGGAAAAATCTAAGTAAACCTTGTATGAGCATCTATAAACGAGATGTAATAACGATAACCCTCAGTGGACAATATGGGAGCTGGCCCCTAAATGTCTGAGTAAATCAGTTCTAAAGGGACAGTAGTCGTGACATCAATCTTGGAAAAGGGAAGTTTATGAAGCTTTCCAAGCTTGCATGAATCACAAAAAGTAGGGGTATGAAACCGATTATTAAAATGTATTTTACTCAACATCTTTTGAAGAATAACAGGAGCCGGATGCCCCAACTTAGCATGCCACACATTGGCACTCACAGCAGCATAAGCGAACATGTTAGCTGTCTGTGACTTGGAATCTGTCACCAGTCCAAGGCTTGGTTTATTGTTAAAAGAAGAGAACTTAGACATAGTTGCAGGTCTCTCAAATCTTCCAATCTTGAACTCGGTTTGGTGCACTCTTGGTGCTCCAACAAGCTTCAAATGATAGAGTCCATCCTTAAGTGCTCCTTGAAGTAAAATTTTCCTCGTTTTGAGGTCCTTAATAACACATACATCAGCAAAGAATTCAGCCACAGCTTTGTTATCAAAAGTGAACTTTGAGATACTAAGCAAATTTTTTTTGTAATTTGAGGCACATTTAGTATATTTTTGAGTAATAATCTGTCATAAGGCTGAGTATGTGACTTAACAAAACTGTCACCAATATGTTTGATTGGGAGATGATTCCCATTACCAAATACAAGCTGCTCATTACCTCTATAGGCAGCCTTCAAGGAAAGATTTTGTAGGTCGGAGTTGATGTGGTTTGTAGCTCCACTGTCAACATACCATGACTGGTCACACACAGATTCTGGTGTTGCAATAAGAGCACAATTTTGTTGATAGTGTGCCTGTGAGTCACCAATACCAGCATTCATGCTTCCTTGAGGTGATGATCCAATTAGTAGTTGTTGACCATTGTAGTGTTGTGGTTGAGTATAGAAAGCTTGAGCAGGTTGCTATTGTTGCTGAGAGACTCCTTGAAAACCTTGATCAAACCTATGATAGCATTTGAGAGCACCATGGACTGGTTTGCCACAGACCTGGCAATGAATACGTCCCCTGCCTCCAAACCTGATGCTGTTGCTTCTTCCTCTTCCACGGTATCCACCTCCTCTATTGTTTTGAAAATTACCATCTCTTTGGGCTTTCCTGTCTTGAAAATTATTGGAAGCATAGTTTGCTGATACTTGACCATACTCAATGGTAGCTGAGGAATCTAGATGTTTAAGACGTTGTTCATGCATCATCAACAGAAAATGAGCATCATCAAGAGAGATGAACCTTTGTTAAGCTGAGACTACTGCAACTATGGGATCAAATTCGTGTCCAACACCATTGATTAATGTAAGAACAAGGTCACGGTCTCTGATTTCTTCACCAGCAGCCATTAAAGCATCACCAATGTTTTTGATCTTTAGGACAAAGTCACTAATAGAATCAACTCCTTTTTTCATTGCCTGGAGCTGACTTTTGAGATGTGCAATTTTGGCTACTGATTGTTGAGAGTACAGCCTCTCTAACTGATTCCAAACTTCATATGAAGTTTGACAGCCAATGACCTGACCTATAATGTTTTCACTAATTGTGGAATAAATCCAACTAACAAGTAACTTGTCTATACGTTTCCAGGTTGAAAATTCTTTACTTATCTTTCTTTCTATCACTTTTTCACCAGATTGACTCACAATTTCAATATCCACAAACATACTTGATGGACGATTAACACCACGTATATATTACTCAAGATCCAGTGCTTGAATAGAAGTTAATACCTGTGCCTTCCATTAGATATAGTTTGATTTAGAGAGCTTGATTGGAAGATGATAATTGAGACTTTTGGTGAGTGCTGAAAACTCAATAGCCTCGGCAACTTCCTGAGATCCTTGTGACCTTTGACTCTGCTCCATGCTCGGTGATCTAGGTGAAGCAGCTACTCCTTGAGATGAAGAAAAATGATTGAAGATCGGTGACTGAGGTTGAGTAATATTGGCCATGACGTTAGTCTTTTATGGCTCTGACACCATGAAAACACTGCAAGTGTTTGATTAAATTACAGAGAGAAACTTCAACTCTGTAAATGAAGAACATGGATGAACTCCATTGAAGAAGATAGAGAGAGAATAAAGTTTTCTATATTTCTCTGATAATTATTGATTACAAAATATCTGAGAGAGACAATTGTATATAGTCCTCTGTTTCTAACATACTGAAAACGTGCTCTTGGATTCCCTGAATCCTTCTAACAACCTCTAACAAACTTTTAACAGAATATTGCTGACAAGGATAATAACCTGCCACATCAGCTTACTAACAAAGTTTTGATCATCAGCATAATTCAATATGCTTATCAAGGGCCAGGGGACTGGGGACTGGAGACCCTCCCAATGTATCCAAGTCAACTGATATTAATTATAAGACACAATGTAACGGGTGGGGATCATCTCACCTTTTAGTAAAAAAAAATTCCTCTATCACGCGTGTACACATTTGCAGAACGGATAAAACAACAAATTTTTCTCACAAAATTTTCCATCTTCTCAGTTCTCAGTTCTCTCTGTTTCATCTCAAAAAAAATTTCCCTCTCACGCGTCATTGCCTCTGAAACTTGTATTTCATCTGTCTTCAAGGTAAACTTTTAGGATATTTTTGGTGAAAATAGCTTTTGAACACATATTATTCTAGTAAATTTAGATTAAGATCTAGATTAACTTCTCACCATACACATATTATTCTATTTGTTTTAATTTTTGTATGTTAGAGTTTTTTTTTTTTTTTTTTTTTTTTGAAGCTTTTCACTGAAGCTTGAATGGAGCTTGAATAGAGGTTTCCTGGAAGCTTTATTTTTATATGGCTGATATTTGTTTTAATTTTTGTATGTTGAGTTTTTTTTTTTTTTTATTATGAAGGAGAATTTTGTAAGTTAGACTTGTATTTAAAAAATTATTAAAAAAAAAATCTGTATGAATTGAATGTTGAGAGAAATGATTAAGTGGTATTTTTTTAAGAATATTAGAAGGCTAATTGGCACGGATACCCCCTGAACTTTACCCAAATTTCCACCTTACCCCCTGAACTTTTTTTTCGGCATTAAACCCCCTGAGCTCTCCTAAATTCGCAATTGGTAACGGAACCCTAATTCCGTTTAGGAAAATTACACTAAGTTCCCCTGATTATATATATAATTGCATTAAACCAAAAAAAAATATAATAATATTACTCGAATACCCCTCTGACCAAATTTTAAAATTTAAAATTTAAAATTGAAATAATGGTTAAATAATAATAAAATTCTGAATTTTATTATAAAGACAATAAAATAAATATTGAAATGAAAAAATTAAATTGATTTAACAATTATTAAATTATCTTTTTTATTTAAATATCCCTAAATATAAAACCCATATAAATATTTAAATTATTTAAGAAAAACAAATATAATACTTAAATAATAATACAATCCCCTTCCAATAATAATAATAATAATAATAATAATAATAATAATAATAATACAATTCTTAATTTTTTTATAAAGAAAATAAAATCTTAAAAAAAATTAAAACATCTTTAAAATCTCTACCATCCATCTCATAGATGGACGGTGGAGAAATATTTATTAAAACAAATTCAAATTAAAAAAAAAATCATTTTTTAAATAGATTGATTGATCTCAATTACAAATAATAATAATAATAATAATAAGTTTCTCCATTAATGAAGATATGAAGATCCATCAATGTTTTTTTTTTTTTAATAATTGGATTTTGTTTATTGGTTTGTGAAACGTGTTTTTTAAATTAATTGTTTAACTTAATGAACATAGAAAAGAGAAATCCTTAAAATAAAAAATTTCGAATAAATATTTTTAAATGAACATTGATTCATCTAATTAAATGAACATCTGTTTCTCCATCCAATCCTTAAAAATTTGCCTTCTCTAAAGAAAATAAAAAATTTAAATTTCCAACACCCAGAAACCAAAAAATAAAAAATTTAATTTTTAATTCCTCTATATGTGCTTTTAATTGGATTGATGTTCAATTTTTTAAATTTTGTATTTGTATTATTATTATTATTTTGTAATTGAGATAAATCAATCTATTTCAAAAAAATGTTTTTTTTTTTTAATTGAATTTGTTTTAATATTAATATTAATAATATTATTATTATTATTGAAAGGGGATTGTATTATTATTTAACCATTATTTTTATTTTTCTTAAATAATTTAAATAATTATATGGGTTTTATATTTAGGGATACTTAAATAAAAAAGATAATTTAATAATTGTTAAATCAATTTAATGTTTTCATTTCTATATTTATTTTATTGTCTTTATAGTAAAATTCAGAAGTTTATTATTATTTAACCATTATTTCAATTTTAAATTTTAAATTTTTATTTTTAAAATTTAGTCAAAGGGGTATTCGGGTAATATTATTATATTTTTTCCGGTTTAATGCAATTATATATATAATCAGGGGAACTTAGTGTAATTTTCCTAGACGGAATTAGGGTTCCGTTAGGTTTCTGTTACCAATTGTGAATTTAGGAGAGTTCAGGGGGTTTAATGCCGAAAAAAAAAGTTCAGGGGGTAAGGTGCAAATTTGTGTATAGTTCAGGGAGTATCCGTGCCAATTAACCAAATTAGAAAGAAAAATATACTGTTTATGGAATTTTATAATTTTTTAATGTAATTTCTGATTATTATTTAAATCAATAAGTATTGTTTGTTTTTTGTTGTTTGAACCGAAAAATATTGTTGGTTTTTTTAGTTGTAGTTTTTTTTTTTTAGATGATAGCTCACAACAGAGCAAGAGAAAACAGGGCCCCAAAGGGAGCCACCCAGAAAAGAACAGCAGCTGGGAAAGAAAAGCAAAGAAAAGACACCCCCGAGCAGGCAAACAAACAAAGAAACTCAGCATCAATGAAACTCAGTTTCAACGTCACGCCTAACAACCTGAGGGTAATCCTCTAGCCAAAAATTATCCACTGACATTTTAAGAGCTTCCTTCGCAAGACCAAGGGCCACTTTGTTACAGCTAGTAGGAGTCCATATGATACTGGATCTTTTCCAAACAAAGAGAATCCTTTTAGTTGTAGTTTGAATTGGTAGTAATGTTGTCCTTTTTTTTTTTTTTTTTTGAGATGAAAGAGAGAGGAGTTAGGACTCAGGAGTGAGAACTGAGAAGTGGGAAAATTTAGTGAGAAAAATTGGTTGTTTTGTCTATTTTGCAAATGTATACACACGTGAAGTGAGGTGGTCCCCACCCATTGCATTGTGTCTCATAAGTCATAATTAATATCAGCTGAGTTTAGAGCTGACCACGGTTCCGATAAACCGTCGGTTTTGTCCGCAATTTAACCGGAACCAAAACCTGCGGTTTGGAAACCGGTGGTTCCGGTTTCGGTTTGGGATTCCTCCAAACCGACCGAAACCAGCAGTTTTAACCGCCGGTTTATTAAAAAAAAAAAAATCAACCAATCAGAAGTTGCCACGAGGCACTTTTTTGATTTTTTTTTTTTTTTTTGAAAAATCGCCCAAAACCGAAATTGAAACCGAAACCGTACCCAAACCGTCGGTTTTGAAACCAAAACTGCCAAACTGACGGTTTGAAACCGGTACCAAACTGGTGGCTTCAGTTTCGGTTTGGTGGTTTTGGTTTTAGGTGGCCACCAAACCGAAACTGAAACCGAAACCGAAACCAAACCGAACCGAACCAAACCGTGGTCGGCTCTAGCTGAGTTGGATGCATTGTTGGATTTAGTAACTAAGTCAATACATGTGTCAAAATTTGAATGGCCCGATGCATATGATGAGTGTTGCACCGAGTCCATTTTTGCTTACCCCCTTCAAGGGGGATAAGTATTACCTCTCTCCTCAACACTTGACATGTATCCAGGGAGGGGGTATTTTTGTCTAAACACATAACATTTTTTGGACAAAAATACCCCTTCCCTAACATGTGACGACACATGTCAAGTGTTAGGGAGGGGGTGAGTAAAAGTAAACTTTGTTGCACCGAGTGCAACCAAGATTAGAGATGCACATTTTTCCTCGGGACCCCAATTCCCTGCGTTCCCATCCCCATTTGGGGATTATTATTTTTTAGGGAAAATGGGGAAATCGGGAGGGATGGGGATGAAAATCATCCCCAAATTGAAATGGGGCCCCATCCTCATTTCCCCATTTTTCCCACAATTATATTGAATTGGGGATGGGGATGGGGATGGGGATGGGGATGGGGGGGAAGTCTCCCATCCCCATTTCCCCATTTCCCCCAAGCATATATAAATATAATTATAATATGTATTTTTAATTTTATTTTTTTTATTCTTTGAAAACCCTAACTCCCTAAGTATATATACATATTTTATATAAAATGCACTAATGAATTTTATTTTATATTTGTAATGGAATGTTTGTTTTTTTAGTTTAATTTGTAATTTTCAATCAAATGGGGAAACGGGGGAAACGGGAAAAATGGGGAATTGAGGATAGGGATGGATATAGGTCCCCCTAAAATTCTCCATCCCCATTTTCCCTAAATAGGGAAATGGAGAGGGATTGGGAAAGGATTTGAAAAGTGGGGATAGGGATGAGAAGACCAATATCCATCCTCATTCCCCAAATGTGCGTCTCTAACCAAGATTTTCTCCATTCGAAGTTGCTTTTTTTACTTCTCATAAACCAATCATTTGCTTAAAGTTTAAGTATTGACTTAAGCGGATAATAACAAACAACAGAGAAAGTCCCAACCTGTTGTGCCCAACCAAAAAAAAAATATCACTTTTAAATTCATTTCAATCTCTCAATTCACTTCTCCTGGCCCCTTATTTGTTGGTTGTATGTTAATGGATTCTTCAGAATTTGTTATCAATCATGGAAGACTCTATCAGAATGTAAACATAAACAAGAAAAATAAAACAATAATAATATAATATGAAAACATATCCTCCCTAATATCAATTGATTGAGTCTTTTTTTCCCACATATGGATTTCACAAATGGAGCTCCTCCATGAAGCCTAACTGCAAATTTTCAATTTTGCTCTAAGGAATCTGATAGGTTTAAGGGGGTGTATTCAATTAGGATTCTTGAGGACATTTAAAGACATTTTAAATCTTAGTGTATTCAATTCAGACATTTAAAAACTTTAAAAGAGTTTATATTAATCAAGTAGTATTCAATTCAGATTTCTATGGACTTTTAAAGAATCCTTCCAAATCCGGGTGTATTGAATTAGGACTTTAATAATGTTTATAAGAATCAAGGTGTATTCAATTATGACTAAATTTTAAAAAAATTTCTTATGTCATGGATTTTGGTGGACTTGATGGTGAGAGATATAAATATCAAATGTTATAACATGTCCGGTCTTCTCCTCAAAGATTTCGGTGGACTTTGCTCTCTCTCATTTTAACAAAACAAGTTTTTTCTCCCTCAGTCCTAAGGCTGATGCCTTTTTATTTGTTCTCCGAGCCTTTTCATTTAGATTCAAAATTCACACAACCAGGTTATGGTTTACAAAAGACTCGGAGAACAATCATTTCTGGGACCCCCAAATGCATTTGCGTAGCGTCAAAAAACTAATTATCCAATGAAGTTGCATTTATAATGTTATGATGTTCAACCTCCATTGGAGGTCTGTTATAGAGGAAGATGAAAGAATAAAATATCAAAAAACTTCAAAGTAAGAAAGAGAATGTGTAAAGTAAGGGCAATTTTAGTAATTCACCATAATATGTGCATTTTAAACTTAACTTATTAAAGCAGTGACTTTGTCACCAAATCAGTTCAAAAATGTAACATTTTCCACCAATTCCACCTAGATTGAATGGGGTGACACGCCCATTTATTGGAACTGAATTTCATTGCCTGAGGCCAGGTATCATTATTTTCTCTCTAATTCTTTTCGCTTAATTTATTTTTCTTGTATTCGTTATATATAATAATAATACTGATAATATCCTACGCATAAAAAAAACAGGTTCTTCGACGTGGCCAGGCTGATTAATGTGTGCTTATTTGACATTCAAGTCACAAAACATAGGAAATAGAGACTAAAAACATGTAAAGAAATGGTGCGATCAAATGAGTATTGTTTATTATGCAGAAAAAAAATGTTGATTATAAACCCTTTTGACGTATTTTTGGCTTGGAGCAAAAATAGGATATGTTTGGTGAACTTGTGATTGTTTAATTGACGTATTGAACCGAGCTTTTGGTTGGACCATCCAAGTGGGAAGAAATGTCATATGATATCAAGCAGGGCATGCTAGATTGAATGGGGTGACACGCCCATTTATTGGAACTGGATTTCATTACCTGAGGCCAGGTATCATTATTTTCTCTCTAATTCTTTTCGCTTGATTTATTTTTCTTGTATTCATTATATATAATAATAAGAGTAATACTACTCCACCCAAAAATCCAACCCAAATTCCAACCTAAATGTGAGGTGTCAACTTCACACAACATCTTGTAAACATGACGTAGGCCCATGTTGTGTGTGATGTTGACACCTCACATTTGGGTTGAAATTTGAGTTTGATTTTGGATTGAGTAACATTACTCTATTAATAATACTGATAATATCCTACGCATAAAAAAAAAACAGGTTCCCCAACGTGGCCAGGCTGATTAATGTGTGCTTATTTGACATTTAAGGCAAAATTAATATTTCGGTTTTGTCCCCAAGAACAATCTACGCAACTTATTTTGTGTTCAAACTAACTGGTGAAGAGTATGGATTTGAACGCATCCGAATAGATGCTACTGTTAGACTTGTTGGGAGCCAAGGGAGAAGACGAGCTATTTATTTGGATACATATCAAGGCGTTATTCCACCGGATGCCGGATGGTTTTATGCCGAGGACTCATTTGTGCCTGAAGAAGAAGATGGAGAAGAAGAGGAAGATCATGGACTTTATGTCCCTAGGGAGAGAGCAGATGGTTGGTTGGACACTAAATTAGGTAATTTTGTCTATCAAGGTCATGAAGATGGTGAATTGGAAATAATTGTTATGGAAAATCGTCACCTTAACTGGAAGAGTGGCCTAATTTTCCAAGGGATAGAGATCAGGCTTAAAAATGCTAGTTAAACAAGCTTGGTATTGTCATTTACATTATAAAATTGCAGCATCTAAATGTTGTACCATGTTATTTGGTACATAATGTTGCATATTATAATTATCCTAAGCTTATGTGAAATGTTTTTTTTTTTTTTTAATTTTTTAATTAACGATGGTCTAATATGCAGTGTTGGTCATGTTGTAGTCAAATAATATGCTTTGTTTATGGGGCAAATTGCACTAACTTGCCCTTGTTTGTTTGAAGGAGAGATATGTATGATCAGGTCATTTAGATATTTATGTGAAAAAAAACTTGTCATATTTATGTTGTGTTATTGACATTTTTTTTTTCTCTCAAACTTATCTCAATCATTAACATATTTATGTCTTGTTATGCACGTATGTATAACAAATAAATACATGTGATATATGATATTTTGATGCCTGTGTTACGCAAAATAACATTTTCCTCAATTGAATGTGGAGGCAAACTGTAATTGCTAAGAGACAAGAAGCAATAACGATTTGTTGTTGTGATATCTAGCTTGAGAAAACTTGTATCCATTAGTCGATCTTATTCAAATCATGTCATGTAGTATGATTTAATGTCACTAGATGTTCATGCGAAGAGCCATGTTGTGATCAGTGAAGATCGAGAGCATAATGTGTTAACCCCATTGAAGATATATATTCTCATTTAGGGTCCACAATGCATTTAGATGCAAAACCTGACGGTAATTTCATGGATTCTTCATTTTTTGGCATTGCTTGGCAAAAATAGAGAGTGCATTAAACAACGAACCTCCCTTGAGCTCGGTAATTTCATGGATTCTTCATTTTTTGGCATTGCTTGGCAAAAATAGAGAGTGCATTAAACAACGAACCTCCCTTGATGCGAGCTCTCATATTTATACCTAGAATATGAGGTTGGATCTCATATTTATACCAGAGGAAGATGCCAGCAAATTAGCTGGGCAACCGAAAGTCCAGTTGATACTTGCTTTTAGGTTGGTCGTATGTCTAGTTGACACATGGCTCACCTCGAAGTGGTTGCACCGTTGGTTGAGTGACACGTAGGTTGAGTGTGTCCTTCGAGGACTGAAATCCAGTCTTGATTCTACGTATGGCTTTGCCCGAGACATACTCTCTGATGGGACTTGTTTCATCCAGTGAGATCTCACGTGCTTCGGCCCGGTTGAGTGCAAAAGTTTCGGCCCAATTCTCGAGTTTCGTAAAGAGTGGCGATATTTGCACATCTCAAAAACTATATGTACACCATTTTCATAAGTACACCCCTAAAATATTTTAAAATTTTATGGTTCGTAAATAAACCCCACTTAATGCCAAAAATACTCTTTCTTAAATTTTATTGTATTATGTTTTTGTTAGCACACACCACTATTTTATTATCTAATTATATTTATTTAAAATTCTATTATTTTATATCTTTTTATTCAAATAAATAATTTCTCTTTAAAAAAATAATTTCTAACTCCTACAAAAACATTTGATGTCACTAAAAAATTGTATGAAAAAAAATTATTTTCATTGCATTAAAACTTTTTTTTTTTAATTCTTTATATAAAAAAAGGCTTTCGGTACACAACAGTGTATCTCAATCCCTTTGTTCCAAAGAAATTTTTTTTTTTTTTTTTAATAACAATTGTTCATAAGAAAGTTTATTGTTGGTATTAATTTTTGTTTCACTCAATTATAATATTAAATTGTTTGTCAACTCAATCAATTTGTATTCCTTAAAAGAAATTGAAATTAGTATTTAAAATAGAAGTTAGGGTTTGATAAAATAGAAAGGTTTTTATTATCATATCAAACAATTATTGGAAACTTCCTATTTCTTTTTTTACAAAGGATTGATATAAAACCAATTAATAATTATTGGTGTGTACTTACAAACTATTTAATCCTTTAAGTAATTTTACTCAAGGATAATATTAGATTTTTAAAAATATACTAAATTGGGGTGTACATACAATTTTTGAGGGGCGTAAATATCGTCACTCCTTCGTAAATCGTACTTGGGTTGAAACTTTTATCAAATACGATGGGCTTGTTTATAGGCTCTTGCACTTGTGACAAATTTATTTTTCCAAGACCGGCACAGTGACAGTACGCCCAATTTTTGGGTATAACACCATTCTATACAAATAATTAAGGAAGTTGTTACTTGTAAATGATCAATCAACCTGAAATGACATTGTAGATGATGTGCTCGATATTTATTACATAAGCGTACGCAAAAAAAATTAAAAAATTAAAAAAAAATTCTAAATAAGCACCATTTAGTATGATTTGGAAATTTACAGAGTTTTCAAACCTAATATTAGGAGTTAGGATGGGACCCTCTCCTCATCTAAATTTGTTTAAGCTTTGATTTAACTAATTTTCAGTCTCGTATTATTATTGTTAAAATATGGCTCTTTTCTATTGTGATCGTCCAAACGGGTCCGATTGGTACAGCTAACACATGGGACGTCTTAGTTTTCTTGAAGAAAAAGTTTTGAGATTACTTTGGCCCCAAATATGCTTTTGCTCCGGGTAATTTGTTTTGGCTCCAAGTATACGACTTTGGTAATTATGTGACTGGTTCCAAGTATTCTTAGCCTATAAATATAATCTTCCATGATACACCAAGTAGACACCTTGAAACATTAGGGACACCCAGGGGATATCTAGGGGCGGGAGATCTAGTGAATATACGTGTGTAGATTCAAGGATTATCCGAAAGGAGATCCAAAGAATATCCGGAGATAGTCGGGGGGGACACCGGTGGACCTATAAAATGTTGTGAGCTTTGAGCTCTATAAAACTCTATTGTAATTGGGGCAGTTTGGGGTTTGAGAGATCATATTGGATGTATAACAATTTTCTATATAGTCACGGCCGTGCTTTTACATGTAAAAGGTTGTGTTATTTGATTGAATTCTTTTCGTAGGCTACAATTAGTGTTCATTAAATTAAATCTCAAAACTCTTATGGCCCAAGTACAGTTGTATAATTGTGTCAATAAGTGGTTTAAGATTACTGGATCAGACGTTAAACATTGTTTGTGGTGTCTATTATATATTTGAAGGGGGTATTTTTATCTAAACACATAACAATTTTTGAACAAAAATATCCCTCCCTTAACACATATCAAGTGTTGGGGAGGGGAGTAATGCTCACCCCCCTTGAAGGGGGTGAGCAAAAGTAATCTCTTGTTTGAGACTAGATCGATGTTATCTTTCTTTTATTATTTATTAACAAATTATCCTCATTTTATATTTCCACTTGCAAAAATGATAATAATAACAAAATATAATATTTATAAAAAAATAAAAAAATAAAAAAAACTTAAAAACCAACTTATAATTTTGCTTAAGTACACACTACAGTCTACACATTATCCTTGTGAGGTTACCCATAGACGAAAGGATAGTTCAGTACATCAATTGTTATGTATTTTTCCGACCCACGAAAATACATAGAAAGAATTTAGAGTAGTGAAAAATAGAAAAGAAAAAAGGGTTTATTAAGATTCAATCAATATATAATCTCACCCAAATCGGTCCATCTATTTATAAGCCAAAGACCACGAGTAAGTTGGGAAAATACAACTAGAAGATAACAACAATACAAGGGTTTTGTCCCGGTGGTGGGTAATGGGAACAGGCTGCAGTTTTGGTCAGACCTGAAGGTGGATGGTAGGCCGCTGTTGAGAGCCTTTCCGAGGTGTTTTGCGTTAGCTGTGGTCAAATCAGGGGTGGTGCAGAATTTCGGCTTTTGGCTGCAAGATAAATGGGTTTGGAAAATCGATACTCGTAGACCTTGTTTTGATTGGGAGAGGGAGCAATGGAGATGCTTCGAATCCTTCTTGAATTGCATCCATATTAGACGGCATTTTGATGATAATGTTACCTGGTCTTTTGATTTGAAGGGTGAATTTTCGGTGAAGTCTTTCACCATTCAATTGGAAGACACGTTGAGGTATAGAGACTCGATTCCGGTGTTCCTCTGAAAGGGATTTGTCCCCCTAAAATTGAAGTTTTTTTATAGCAGCTGTGGCGTGGTAGGATTCTTGTAAAAAATGTTCTGGCCAAGGGTGGATTGCAGCAGAATTCTGATCTCAATTGTGTGTTCTGTGATAACGAGATTGAGACCATAGACCATCTTTTCTTAATGTGTGGGTGGGCTAACTTTCTGTGGAGAAAATGCATGGCTTGGTGGGAGGTCAACTTCTGTATGAATGGTTCGTTTTGTGATTGGCTTGAAGGCTGGTTCGGTTTAAGTCCTGGTAGAAAGTTTGAGAGAGCTTGGTTTTTGTTGTTTTATGCTATTGTGTAGACTGTTTGGGAGTGCAGAAATCTGAAAATTTTCGAAGACAAGAAGATCGATTTGAGGCAAGCGGAAGATTTGGTGAAATGTAGAATGGTGTGGTGGTTCAAGTACTTCGGAAGTGGTTCGCAAGAGTCGACTAATGATTTATTATTTAATGTGAAAGATTTATGTGTGGAGAAAAGGAAAAGGAGAGTTTCCAAAATAGTTGATTGGATCCCTCCGGATCCGGATAAACTTAAGTTTAACGTGGATGGTTCGGCGCTTGGGAAACCTGGGCCATCGGGTATTGGGGGAGTCCTAAGAAATTCTTGTGGGAAAATTCTTTGCTTGTTTTCGTTTCATTTAGGAATTCTGGATTCGAACATAGCTGAGCTTTTGGCCATTAAGAGAGCTGCTGAGCTGATTTCTGACAACTCCAAGTTAAAAGGCTGCGCTATTGACATTGTGAGTGATTCGAAAGTGGCAGTCTCATGGGTTAATCATGGGGAGTTCGGGAATGTGACTCGGATCAATGAGATTTATGACATCCGAGAGATCCTTAAGGATTCGGATTTTGTGAAGGTTGTGTTCGACTCAAGAATGTTTAATTCTTTCGCCGATAGTTTGGCAAAGATGGGAGCGAATCAAGCTGGCGACTTTGTGGAGTGGGGTGATATTTAAGTTTGTTTTTTGTTTGCGTTTTGTTTGTTTTTGCTCTGTTTTTTGGGTGCCGCTTGTGGCTGGTTGTGTGGTTTTTGTGGCTGTTGGGTGTTTGTTTGGGGTTGGTTTTTGTTCTCTGTTGTGCTCTGGTTTCGGCCTTTAATAAAGATCTTTTTTCAAAAAAAAAACTAACCAATAGGAAACATGCACTGCAACTGCAATAGTGGGAAAATCAACTAATGCAATTAGGGGCCACGAATGCTATGAGTAGAGCCTCCACTCACTTGCACTTCTCTTTATTGACTAAATGTATGTTTGGTATGGCTTTTAAAATGATTAAAAACCTTTTTTTTAATGTTAGAAGTTATTTTGAAGTTTTTTTTTAGTTGTTTGGTAAAACTCAAAATAGCTTTTTTAATATATGAATTGTATCAATTACCCTTTAAAAAAATCATTTTATGTCTACCAGGTTTGGGCTTCTCCAAAGAGTTTTTTTTTTTTTTGAGTTTTTTTAAAACATATGAATTGTCTCAACTACCATTTATAAATTGTAGATATTCCACCATAACTCTTTTATTATAAATATATTATCAACACTTTTTTTGTAATTCACTCAACCAAAAAGTTATTTCTAAAATTACATTATCAATAGTTTTTTTGTAATTTACACAACTAAAAGTCTTTTTTATTAGAAATCTACTATAAAAATATCTACTCTAGAAGCTCAAATTGAAAAGTCATACCAAACACGCTATAAGTCTTCTAACCAACTCTAGACTAGGTCCCTTCCTTCTACTGCATGGCTTGCATGTGCTTGGATTATGAACGTATCATCAATACTCAAGGAAGTATTAATTAAGCCCATAATCTCGATCGATTGCATTTAGTTGCAAGAACTTTGATGGTCTGCTTTGGCAGTGCTTAGCAAAAACAGAGAGTGCATTATACGACGAACCTCCCTCGACTTGAGCTCTCTCTGCGCTGCGTTTTATCTCTTTCACTTTTCTCCTAATTGCATTGCCTTCTTCTTCATCTCCCATGACCCTTCTCACCATACTCTTTATCTCCTCCCTCCCCACAACTCTATTAGTCTGCAATTTCTCCGACCGAAAAGCCACCCCTAGCTCCTCTGTCAGAAGCGTCGCGTTCATTTTCTGCTCCGCGTACAACGGCCACACTATCATCGGCACTCCATTTGTCATGCTCTCTAGCGTTGAATTCCACCCACAGTGCGAGAAAAATCCTCCCACTGATGGATGGCTCAAGATCTCCACCTGTGGGGCCCACTCTGGGACCACCATACCCGTTTTTCGGGTCCGGGTCAGGAACCCTTCCGGCAAGTAGCTCAACAAGCCATCACTATCGCCAGTCCCTGCCGAGAAAAACGAGCCGTCGCCGGATTTTACTGTCGGTGGACGTACGACCCAAATGAATCTCTGTTGACTCAGTTCCAAACCCCAAGCAAACTCAGTGAGTTGCTCAAATGATAATGTACCTCCACTACCAAACGACACGAAAACAACTGACTCGCTTGGTTGCTTATCTAGCCAATCAAATAGCTGGTTGCTGCTTGAACCGACCAGTCCAAGCGGTCTAACAATCGGGCCGATTGGATAAATCGGACCCTTAACATCCCGACCCAGGAGTTTATCATCCCTCAGTGCTGCTAGTGTTGTCGGCTGCAGATCTTCCCACGTGTTAACCAAAACCCCATCACTCAATTTGATCTCCTCACCCACCCGTACGTACTCGAAATATTGTTGATCATTACGGTCCAACATTGGGTCAAACACGTCTTCGGGTCGAACTGGCATGCAACCCGGGATGTTCAACGGATCTTTTCGATCCACGTACTCTCCTTTCACTATTTTATCTAGTGTGGGAAGGTACACAGTAAGAGCAAGAAACCATGCGTTACTAGCTATATATACGTACTTGGGTATTTGAAGCTCTTCGCCGATCACCAGAGACTCGGTTCCAAAGAGGTCTACGATCATCACCGTCGGCGGAGACGGAGACTTCAAGGAAGAGATCGCCAACCGGAGAGCTGGTCTGGTTTCACGCATAATCACTCGTATTATTGTAACCACCTTAGATTCCGGGGAGACTAGGCCGGAGATGTCCGGTGACGGCAGCTCGATGATTTCACAGAGATTGGGAGTCATGGCAGATTTGATGATGTCTGATTCTGCGGCTGATGTGTGAGAGGCAACAACAAAGATGGTGACGTGGAAGTCGATGAGGGTTACAAGGCGTTTACCGAGCTCAAGGACAGGGATGAGGTGGCCCAGACCGGGACTTGATAACAGGACTGCGTGTGGTTTTGTGGTCGAGCTCTTGATCTCCGTCTCCATATCTGAATGTTGAGAAATTTAAATCGAAACAAGTTGCAGGGGATGAATATTCAATTTTAAAAAAATCACTGATTGTATAAGTAACCACCGGTAATGAATATTCAATTTTAAAAAAATAATAATATTCTAAAAACAATTCACAATTCACGGATGTACTAAATAAAATTCATTAAAATATTGTATTTATTATATACAATAATTATTCTATTTGGTCAAAAACACATCATTAAATATTTTTCGGTTCAAACAACAAAAAACCAACAATATTTATGGATTTAAATAATAATCAGAAATTATTTTAAAAATTCTAAAATTCCATAAACAGTATATTTTTCTTTCTAATTTTCTTAAAAAATACCTCTTAATCATTTCTCTCAACATTCAATTCATACAGATTTTTTTTTTAATAATTTTTTTAATACAAGTCTAACATACAAAATCTTCTTCATAAAAAAAAAATAATAAATAATACTCTAACATACAAAAATAAAAACAATTATCAGCCATATAAAAATAAAGCTTCCAGGAAACCTCAATTCAAGCTCCATTAAAGCTTCAGTGAAAAGCTTTAAAAAAATAATTAAAAACATAATAAATAAATAAATAAAAACTCTAACATACAAAAATTAAAACAAATAGCATGCACATACTAAATCTTAATCTAGATTTACTAGAATAACATGGGTTCAAAAGCTATTTTCATCAAAAACATCCTAAAAGTTTACCTTGAAGATAGATGAAATACAAGTTTCAGAGGCAATGACGCGTAAGAGGGAAATTTTTTTTGAGATGAAACAAAGAGATCGAAGTGAGAACTGAGAAGAGGGAAAATTTTGTGAGAAAAATTTGTTATGTCTGTTCTGCAAATGCGTACACCCACAGAGGAATTTTTTGTACTAAAAGGTGAAATGTTCCCCACCTATTACATCTAAGCGGATAACAACAAACAACAGAGAAAATCTGGTGGCTGTATGTTCCCCACCCAACTTGCTGTGCCCAACCAAAAAAAATATCACTTTTAAATTCATTTCAATCTCTCAATTCACTTCTCCTGCCCCTTATTTGTTGGCTGTATGTTAATGGACTGTGTAGAATTTGTTATCAATCATGGAAGACTCTATCAGAATGTAAACATAAACAAAAAAAATAAAATAATAATAATATAATATGAAAATATTGTTGTAAATCTGGTGGCTTCCACCAACTTTTCAAATCTTCTACGATATTCTATGCATGTGAAGAGAACATGTGGTCTCCATTTCTTGTGACATGCACTCCCCTATATGTCATCCTTTTATTGTATATGTTTGCCTATAAATAGGCATTGCTTTGTAAATATTTTGGTTTTGTTGTCTTGGCCGATACTTTTCCAGATATCAATAACAAAGGAAATATCATATTCTCTCAATCTATCGCCCATCTCTATTGTTTCTCATCTCTCATTAATTGTTCTTCTATCTCACATTATTATTCTTTCATTTTGTCTCCATCTTGTTTCTATTTTACTAGATATTATTTTAATTTTAGTATAACACGTTATCAGCACGATGTTGTTATTTCCAGAGCCTGAAGCCTCTGAATTTATTACCACTAGAACCTGGAGTTCCTAGATTTATTACCTAAACCTGAAGTTATGAATTTATTATTATTAGAACCTGAAGCTTCCAAATTTTTATTTATTAATACCAATACCTGTAATTCTGTATTTACTTTCTCGCATTTTATTTTTACGCAATTTACTTTCTCGCATTTATTTACTTTACACGATTTATTTTCTCACATTAATTTATTTATACACTTTTATGTGATTAGCCATACCAACCTACCAGAACCCGCAGTTCTGGATTTACTTTCTCGCATTTATTTATTTTTATGCTTTTATGAGATTGGCTATGCCAACCTATAAGAACCTGCAGTTCTGGATTTACTTTTTTCGCATTTATTATTACGCATTTTACTTTACGCAATTTTTATTTAAACAATTTGGCTACCCATCATGAACCTGAAGTTTATGGATTTATTTATCATTACCGAAACCTGAAGCTTCTGGATTTATTTATTTACAAATATTTCTTTACACGTCTGAAGATTTAAATTCCTCGGATTTTTGTCAGACTATAAGTTCTGACTCTGATTGTGATTTTCGGATAACCAGAAGTTGTAATAATGTCAAAGCTTGCAAATTTGAAATTTGCTGCACTATAAGTGTTTAGGGACAACTACGATCTGAAAGCTAGTCCAATACCTAACGGTCACAGAACCATAAGTTCTATGGCAAGAACTAAAAGACCGATTTGATAAACAACCCGATGTTGCATTACCAAATGCTAAGTATCAGTGGCAACATTTATGTTTTCAAGGCTTTGGATCAGTCTCTAAGTATAATACTGCTTTATTCAAAATCACTACACAGCTGAAATTGTGTGGTCATGATGTAAATCCGAAATCATCAATAAAAGCAAATAGTAAATTTTCTCCCCTATTCACTTTATCTCATACTGTTATTCTTTCATTCTTCTTCATCTTATTTCTGTTATATTATCTGTTATTTTAATTTTACGCATCTATTTAATTTTATGCAATTTATGTATCTGAGTATGCTAACTAACCAGAACTTGAAGTTTCTGGATTTGTATAAATTATGTATTGTGCCTAACTAGGTCAATCGTTAAGTTTCTGGAATTTAAACCAAGCTCGACTAGACCGACTTACCAGAATCTGAAGTTTCTGGATTTATCATTATAATATTTAAGTTGGCGCAGTTTTACAAACCAATCAGAATCTGAAGTTCTAAATTTTAAATTTCAGTAAAAATATGGAGTTTTGGATTCATTACTATGTACATGAATGTCATACTTGGGACCTGAAATTCCAAAATTCGAATTCTATACATAGAACCTAAAGTTCTAATTTTGAATACAAAGTACTGAATCTAAACTTGAAGTTCTTAAGTTTTGAATATGAAGTTCTAATCAGACTTGAAGCTCTGAATTCAATCTAAATTGTGATATTAAAACTTTTATGTCAAAGTTTATTAGAACCAGAAATTCTGAATTGAATCAAGTTACGATTATTTCATCTATAAAGTCAATTTGTAATTTCTATTTAGAACCTAAAGTTTTCTGAATTTTATTAACCTACAGTTCATGGTCGAATCGAAAGTTCAAAAAATCAATATGATTCATGATTTTGTGTTTATGAAGTGATATATTTTCATATATATATATACATATGTTTATACTTTTGATCACTTTGTCTAATATGCACTTTATTTTTCTTTGTGAATGGATATGTCTTTAAACGGCAAATTAGGTGATATTGAAAAGTAGGATACAAGAGATATATGTCTAGTCGATAGTGCAACGACACATACGATTCTGTGGAATCAAAAATAATTTCTGAATTTAACCTTACTCAAGGCAAATGTTAATACAATATCGGATCCAGCAGATCTGATAGAAGGCTCCGGTAGAGCCATGATATTATTACCAAACAATACTAAAATATGGCTATCACATAGAAGCTATAACTGATGAGAATATTGAGTATCTGTGCATTACTTCTCATGATTCAGGCCAGAAACTCATTATGGAAAGGCTGTGTGCTTTATCATCTGGATTACATTACACTCTTATAAGAGGTGTAGAAGTTTATGCAGTTATAAACCAAAAGTTCTTAGACCAATGCAGTTATGAACCAGAAGTTCTCAAACCCAAAAATATTTATGCTTTAGCATAACCGTCTTGGCCACTTGGGATCTACAATGATGTGTAGAATCACTGAAAATTCTCATTGACATCCATTAAAAACCAGAAGATTCTTTTATCCCACGAAAATTTATGTACCGCATGTTCACAAGGATAGTTAGTGATAAAACCATCTCATTCTAAGGTTGGCTTTGAATCCCCGTCATTTCTACAAAGGATTCAAGGGGACATATGTGGACCTATTCATCCACCAAGTGGACCGTTTCGTTATTTCATGGTCTTAGTTGATGCATTCATCAGATGGTCACACGTTTGCTTATTATCAACACGCAATGTTGATTTTGCAAGATTACTTGTACAGATTATCAGGCTTCGGGCACATTTTCCTGTTCATCCGATTAAGTCAATACATCTTGATAATGCTGGTGAATTTACTTCCAAGACATTTGATGAATATTGCAGATCAGTTGGGATTGATGTTGAACATCCAGTTCCACATGTTCATACTCTTAATGGATTAGCAGAGTCACTTATCAAGCATCTCCAGGTAATTGCGAGAACTTTATTATTTCGATACAATTACCAATTTCTATATTGAGACATTCTATTCATCTCTGACCCACTGCTTATCATTATTACTTACCATTACAACTTGTAATTGGTTATAGACATACTTATTTTTAAGATAATTGATCATCAGATAATTATTAATCAGTTACTTAATATATTAAAAGTGACAAATTTTTATAAGTTGCTATCTCATAAACCCTGGTCGGGTGATTGTTCCTGAAAAACGATCTGAGTAAAATGCAACAAATAAATCCATATCATAAGTTTGTAAACATTTTGTTTCGAAATGTATTGTTCCCAAAAGAGGAAAATAAATTATCAGGATCCTAATGTAAACAAGACTCGAGTTATGAATAAATCTACTTTCTCTAAATCAACTCTATAAAAGTTAGATATATCTAAAGAGACACAAAGTCCCTGAAGTGACTAAATCCATTGAAATGAAAAATTCTCGACAGAGATTCAAGTATATTGAAACTGAGAAAATTTCTATAAATCATACATAAGAAATGTGGAATAGTGAAGAAACAATCATCAGTGATACATTTTCAAATACAGTAGCTACTTAAATGATGATTATGAAACTCATAGTATCGATGATTGTAGACAAAGGCATGATTGGCCAAAATAAAAAGAAGCAATTCAAGAAGAATTGACTTAATAAGCCAAACATATAGTATTTAGACCAATAGTTCTCCAGACACCTGAAGATGTCAAACTAGTTGGATACTAAAAGGTCTTTAAACGGAAACGTAATGGAAAAACGAGATTGTAAGATATAAGGCACGACTCGTAGTACAAGGTTTCTCACAGAAACTTGGTATTCAATAATGATGAATACGATTACATTCCGAATTTTTTTTTGATAAATTTGGTTGCCTTTATAAGGTTTGAAATACGTCTTCTAAACTTAATAATCATTTATCTATATGATTCACTCAATGCAGATATTTATAATCCCGGAAGGATTTTAAATGCCAGAAGCATGTAACCCGAGATCTCGTAATTTGTACTTGATGAACCTAAAAAAATCCTTATATGGATTACAAATAACCTGGACAGATGTGGTGTAACCGTCTCAGTAAATATCTGATAAAATAAGGGTATAATAATTATATTATACACCCATGTGTTCTTCATAAAGAAATCAAAATCTGGATTTGCTATTATAGTAGTTTATGTTGATGATATGAATTTGATTGGAACTCCTGGAGAACTCCTGAAAACTGCTGAATATTTGAAAAGGGAATTTGAAATGAAAGACTTGAGAAAGACAAAATATTGTCTCGGTCTGGAGATTGAGCATAAATCAAATGGAATATTTATCCATCAATCAGCATATGTTGAAAAGATTCTGAAAATATTCTATATGGACAATGTTCACCCATTAAGTACCCATATGATTGTTAGAACTCTTGATCCAAAGAAAGTTCCATTCCGACCACTTGAAGATGGTGAAAAGATACTTGGTCTTGAAGTACCATATTTTAATGCAATTGGTGTTTTATTATATCTGGTACAATGTATTAGATAAGATATTGCATTTTCAGTAAATTTACTTGCTAGATTCAGTTTAGCAACAACTCGAAGACATTGGAATGGGATTAAACATTTTTCCGTTATCTTCATGGAACGAAAGATTTAGGGTTATATTATTCAAAATCTAACAATTTTTCAGGTTTACTTGGTTATGCTGATGCCGGGTATCCATCTCATCCCCATAAAGCTCATTCACAAACGGGATATATTGTTACCTATAATGGCACAGTAATCTCCTGACGCTCCGCAAAACAAACTCTTGTTGCTACATCCTCTAACCATTCTGAGATCCTTGCACTTCATGAAGCAAGTCGAGAATACGTGTGGCTAAGGTCAGTTATTTATCATATTCAAAATATATGTAGATTTTTCATTATCTACAGGAATGCCGACACCAATATTTGAAGATACTGCGGCTTGTATTGCTCAAATTAGAGGAGGCTATATCAAAGGAGACAGAACCAAACATATTTCTCCTAAATTCTTTTATACTCATGAACTTCAGCAGAGCCGACAAATTGATGTTAAACAAATGCGGTTTATAGATAATCTGACAGATTTGTTTACCAAAGCATTGCCTATATCAACTTTTGAGAAACTGGTATATGGAATTGGCATGCATCGTTTTACAAATTACAGGATTGATATTGAAGTTTCATTCAAGGGAAGCGTTCAATCAGGGGGGGCAAAATTTTGAATGAGCATATGTGTACTGTACTCTTTTTCCTTCTACCGGATTTTATCCCACTGGGTTTTACCGGAAAGGTTT
This sequence comes from Acer campestre, assembly GCA_954870605.1. Taxonomy (NCBI): domain Eukaryota; kingdom Viridiplantae; phylum Streptophyta; class Magnoliopsida; order Sapindales; family Sapindaceae; genus Acer; species Acer campestre. The sequence continues at coordinate 4,482,122 of OX940800.1, forward strand.
TAATGAGGCAATTTTAAACACATCTACACCACTTGATCCAGAAGATCATTGTATATATTTTTGCTAAGGTTTTTGTCCCACTAGGTTTTTTCTAGCAAACTAAGATACAAATGGTGAAATCTAATGGGGAGTGTTGTAAATCTGGTGGCTTCCACCATCTTTTCAAATCTTCTACAATATTCTATGCGTGTGAAGAGAACATGTGGTCTTCATTTCTTGTGACACGCACTCCCCTATGTGTCATCCTTTTGTTGTATATGTTTGCCTATAAATAGGCATTGCTTTGTAAATATTTTGGTTTTGTTGTCTTGGCTGATACTTTTCCAGATATCAATAACAAAGGAAATATCATATTCTCTCAATCTCTCGCCCATCTCTATTGTTTCTCATCTCTCATTAATTGTTCTTCTATCTCACGTTATTATTCTTTCATTTTGTCTCCGTCTTGTTTCTATTTTATTATATGTTATTTTAATTTTAGTATAACAAATATATCCTCCCTAATATCAATTGATTGAGTCTTTTTTTCCCACATGTGGATTTCACAAATGAATCTCCTCCATGATTTTCAATTTTGCTCTAAGGAATCTGATAGGTTTAGGGGGGTGTATTCAATTAGGATTCTTGAGGACATTTAAAAACATTATAAATCCTAGTGTATTCAATTCGGACATTTAAAGACTTTAAAAGAGTCAATATTAATCAAGTGGTATTCAATTTAGATTTTTATGGACTTTTAAAAAATCCTTCTAAATCCGGGTGTATTGAATTGGGACTTTAAAAATGTCTATAAGAATCAATGTGTATTCAATTATAATTAGATTTTAAAAGATTTTCTTATGTCATGGATTTTGGTGGACTTGATAGTGAGTGATATAAATATCAAATGTCATAACATGTCCGGCCTTCTCCCCAAATATTTCGGTGGACTTTGCTCTCTCTCATTTTAACAAAACAAGATTACAAGTTTTTTCACCCTCATTCCTAAGGCTGATTCCACGCTGAACCCATATTTCACTCTTTATTAATATGAAAGCCATTAAGTCGAAATTTGATTATAGTTGAGCTGAGTGCACACCAAAATATAAATTTGTACACAAAATGTGTATAGACTTTGTTCCTATAGATCTCTTCAATCTTCATAGACATAATTAATTAAATCGGAAAAGAAAGAGTCTGAGGAGCAAAAGAAAAAAATTGAAGAAGATGAAAGTGACGAGTGATATGCAATTTTTCTCATATGGCCACACATTTTAGGTATACTTAGAGGTGACCCCGATTTCGATCGATTCCTGTTCCCGGTTCTAACTGGTTCAGTTCTTCTCCTTTTTTTTAATTAAAAATAAATAAATTAAAAAAAAAAAAACTATAAGGAAGTCATAAGCAAAGTCCATATGGAGAACTGGAAAGGGAAATAGCTGATTAAGAAGGTGAAAAGCAATATAAGAGAAATGAAGAAAGCAGAGAATTGTTGTTAGTACTACAAATTGTATTAATGGATCATATTGGTTGAGCGTATAGATTGTGTTATTGGGCCATATAATGGTATAATTCTCCATCTATAATATAAGTCAGAGATAACAAATTAATGAAAGTCCATAGATGTCTAAACAAATTCATAAAAGTCTGAAATGGATGTCTAAACAAATTTATAAAAGTCTAAGATAGATATCTAAACAAATCAATGAAAGTCCATGTGGATTTATAAAAGTCCGTAGAAATCTATGAAAATCTATCACCTAAAAAATGTCTTTAAATGTCCTCGAGAATCCTAATTGAATACACACTCCTTAGATTCCTGTAATGGGTTCTTGAGACTGAAAACTATACACATGAAAAAAGAAGAAGAAAAATACAAGATAAAACTCTATTATGAAATCAAGGTCTTCATTAGTAACAGAAGTCAGAAAAGACCTCCAAATTGATGCCATGGAAGACTGGCTTATAGATTGAAACAAGGGACATGGAGAATGCACGACGAAAAATGTGTATACATTCCAAGCTTTTTGCCTCCATTTACACATTCTCAAGCTTGGTTTTAATGGATAACTTATCTGTGAGTCTTGTTACTATCCAATGCTAGCTCCAATTATAAACTTCCTCTAAACTTAGGTAATTTTGATTGAAGTTTTTTATTGGACATGAATGAGAGAGAGTTTGATATTGGGGAGCACAGCTTCTCCAACATCGACAATAACTTCAGCTTTTTCATGAAATTAGAACAAACAAAAATAAAAATCCTCAAAACAACAATAACTTTAGCTTCTTCATGAAATTAGAACCAAAAAAAAAAACTTCTCTCTTATGAAATCAGAACCCCCCAAACAAAAATCCTAAAAACAACAAGTTACAGATTATGGAGGAGAGAGAGTTTGTTCAAGATTCAAAGTTGTAGAAGAAGAAATACAGATTCATTGGGATTTTAAGAGAGATTTGGGTTGATTCAAGAAGATGAAGACACAACACTAGAATTCGGATTGATTCGAGAAGATGAAGACTCTAAAAGCAAATTTTTAGAATTTAGCTTATGTTGATTCGAGAACATACAGATTTAGGTTGATTCAAGAACACTGCACCAGAATGGAGCCGATTGACAGAAGAAGAAGACGATACATTTTATTTTTTTTAGAATTTAGCTTATGTCGGTTAGGTTTGGTTTTAAAATACGGTGTAGTTTTAAATTTTACATAAAAGAAATAGTTAGAGAAGCAATCTCAACCACTCATTGTTTTTTAAGCCATATGTCTCTAGATCCTTAAAAGGTCAATATGGTTCAGCATATAGGAAGTTTAGTAGAGGACCCTTGTCCTTTAATTTAAGCCATGTCTAAATGAGCTTGTAGTAGACAAACACTTGAAAAGTAAACTAGTGTTGGATCCATTTTTATCAAGACTAGGGATGACCATTTTCCCCTGGGACCTCAAATCCTCGCTCCCCCATCCCCATTTGGGGGAAATGGGGGGGGGGGGGGGGATGGTTTTTATCCCCAAATTAAAATGGGGATGGGGATGGGTCTGATACCATTTGAATGTATGACTGAATTAATTAATTTATGTTTTTTCAGCCATATCAACTGCACTATTATAAATTATAGTCAATGACAAATTAACTGGTGATAACTACACTAAATGGAAACACAATATCAATGCAATTTTGGTCACCAAGGACCTTAATTTTGTGCTTACGGAAGAATGTCCTCATGCGCCTACTGCCCATGCCGGGGGGAGATGGGGATGATTTTTATCCTCAAATTAAAATCCCTATCCCCATTTCCCAATTTTCCCAAAATCTTATATATAATATATTAATATATATTATATATTTATTTTAATATTTTAATATTTTTATTCTTTCTATTTTACTAACTATATATACATCTTTATAACTTAAAACTTAACCCTAAATCATAATTCTGAAAACGTTTCTCACCTCTTTGCTCTCTGACTCTCTGAATCACCGCCGACTGTGGTTCATAATTAGTGTTATGAGTTCTGAATTCTGAACTTCTTATATTATTATGATGAAAGAATGAAATTAGCTTTCATTTCAATTTTATATTTGAATTTAATAGGTTGTACGTTTTTTTGTTATGTAATTTTTACTAATACAGGGAAAATGGGGGACCCGAGGAAAATGGGGAAACGGGAAAACTACTCCATCCCCATTTTCCTCATTTCCCAGAGAAAATAGGGGTGGGGGGGTAGGGGAGTTTGGAAAATGGGGATGGGGATTGGGGGGACCTTTATCCATCCCCATTTCCCATTGGCCATCCCTAATCAAGACACCTTATATCAAAAAATAATTCCAAGTTCGATATTGTAAAGAAGTTATAGAACAACCAATTTAGTCTATTTAGATGACTAGCTATATACACGTACTTGGATATCTCAAGCTCTTCACCGATCACCAGAGACTCGGTTCCTATCTAACGATCAACAACCTGAACGTAGCACTGCCGTTAGTTGGTTTGATGGTAAAGAAGGTTCGAGCATAATTGAACCCAAAAGCCATGTACCTATTATCATAATTGAATTCACGTGGAAATAACATGAGGTTAGTCTAGTGGTTTGCTCCTCTTATCTACATCAATGATGTTGTGGGTTTGAGATTGTCTTTTACCCATAAATATTGAATTATTGTAATAATTTTTTATAAAAAATTAATTGAATTAACATAATTTTAGCAGAAAATCAACATATATATTTTTATTAGGGATAATTACCCCGGTGGCCATCGAATTGATGACACACTATCAAAATGGTCATTTTTGGCAAACTTTGTGACAATAATGGTCATTCCATCCAATTCCATCCAATGAGTGGCATTTTGGTAAATAAGGGGATGACATTAATTTATTTTAGATTTTTTTTTAAATCAATTTTTTCTTTTGTTTTTTGAAACGAATAATTAAATTTAGTGTGTATATATGTATACACACTAAATATAAGATATCATATATACACACTAAATATAAGATATTTTGTTTAAATTCAGACGGAAGAGATTATAATTATATTAAGATAACATTTTGGCCTAAATTATTCTTCTTTCTAGCTAACTTGTATATTTTTTAATATATATTTCATTTAATCTTCTATCTCAGTGACTATTTTTATCAATTTAATCGAGAGATATTTATTTAAGGGTAACAACTGTCATCCAAAGATATGATTTATATATTTATATTTTATTAAAATAAATTATTAATAAAATAACCTTAAATAAAATGATTAAAAGAATAAATAACTTGATTAAAATTAAATAAATCAAAATACTTTCCCCATCAATGACACCAACATTTGAACCCTAATTTTATTTTAAGTATCAATTTTTTATTTTTTTTTCCTGGTTTATCTTTAAGTCTTCTTCACATACGCATCATCAACTCAAATACAAGCCAAATTAAAGATAGCTCAATCTTCATTTTTGAGCCACCCAATTATGCCATCTTCATTTTAGAGCGCCACATGTTTATATGAGCTTGATTAACGTAGGAATTTTTGTAATTACTTCTCTTTGTTGTGTTTTGTGACAAATGCTCTTCTTCTTGAGGATGATAGATTTTGGATGGAAGAGTACCCGTGTTGTGTAGCCAAAGAGGTTCTGGTGGACTTATCTGTTTAGTTTTTTGTTCTTTGTTTGTTGTTTCTTCAAAAAAAAAAAGTTGAAAACTGAAATGAGGATTTATTTTAGATTTTTTACAAAACTCAACAAAGAGAAGTAATTACAAAAATTCCTACGTCAATCAAGCTCATATAAATATGTAGCACTCTAAAATGAAGGTGGCATAATTGGGTGGCTCTAAAACTCTAAAATGAAGATTGAGCTATCTTTAATTTGACTTGTATTTGAGTTGATGATGTGTATGTGAAGAAGACTTAAAGATGAACCATAATAAAAAAAAATAAAAAAAAAATTAATACTTAAAATAAAATTAGGGTTTAAATGTTGGTGTCATTGATGGGGAAAGTATTTTGATTTATTTAATTTTAATCAAGTTATTTATTCTTTTAATCATTTTATTAATAATTTATTTTAATAAAATATAAATATATAAATCATATCTTTGGATGACAGTAGTTACCCTTAAATAAATGTATCTCGATTAAATTGATAAGAATAGTCAATGAGATAGAAGATTAAACAAAATATATATTAAAAAATATACAAGTTAGCTAGAAAGAAGAATAATTTAGGCCAAAATGTTATCTTAATATAATTCTAATCTCTTCCGACTGAATTTAAACAAAATATCTTATATTTAGTGTGTATACATATATACACACTAAATATAATTATTTGTTTCAAAAAACAAAAGAAAAAATTGATTTAAAAAAAAAAATCTAAAATAAATTAATGTCACCCCCTTATTTACTAAAATGTCACTCAT